>APFE031080134.1:290959-310233 GCA_000404065.3 Pinus taeda | reverse complement strand
GAATGAGTTATCTGATATACAGATAGAAGGTTGCAGGATAAGGTTGGAACACATAATACATCATTAAATTGACCATGTCTATATGAACAGTTCCAGTCCCTACAACACTAAGAGATCTATCATCACCAACATATATATTTTTGGTGTTACAATCATTTAAAGAAGAAAACATGGCTTTGTTTTTGGCCATGTGGTAAGAAGCTCCAGAATCAATGAGCCACTCATGAGAATGAGAGGAAGAAGATACATTTAGTGCATAGCCAAACCGAGATGCTGAAAACCACATGCAGAAAGTGCCATTCCTGAAGATGAATTTGAAGAGTGCTCCAAATGGATGTTATGCTTCTTCATTTTTGCTTCCAAGGCTTCCATCTTCTTAAAGCATTTAGATTCTAAGTGGCCATCTCGATTACAAAAGTTGCAATGTCTATTAGTCTTCTTCCCTTTGCTTTTAGTTGCCTTATCATTCTCGTGAAATGATTTTTCATTTTGAGGCTGAAATTTTTTAGGACCCTTATTTGGTTTAGGACCATTCTTTTTAGGATATGAATTCTTAGGATTCTTTTAGTTTGGTTACTGTTGGGCGGTTAATTCTTTCTTAGAAGAGTTTCTAAGATTAAGAAGACCAAGGTGTAAGAGTTTTTCTTGTTCTCTTATTAAAGAATCACAAAAAGAATCAAAAGAAGGGGGCTTGCAGTCATGTCCTATAGAAATGAAGGCTTCTCTTGTAGAATGGAAGGTGGAAATAAACACAGAGTAGGCTGGTCCCAACTTAGTAAGAATGCAATAGATAAGTGCACTATCTTCTTTCTTAACCTTAACACCTTCCAAGAGAAGTCTAATGGCCTTGAAATTGGACAAGAAATCTTCAATGCAAGAAAAATTATTGGGGTCCAATGTAAGTAACTCATTTTCAAGTTGATGGGCTCTAAGTTCATTTTTTATGCCAAAAAATTTAGTAGAGATAGACATCCCTATCAACCCATGTGCTTGATCTTGCCTATTTTCCCATTTGGTTGCTTTCTCTTCATCTTTCGGTTTGGTTTCTTGGCCTGAGGCTATTCGGTAAAGACCTTTACTTCTAAGTAAATCCACAATGTAGGACCACCATTGGAAGTAGTTGGTGCTGTCAAGAATAACTTGGCATGGAATTTCCATTTTAACAGAAACTAAAGCTATATATGCTGCAACTAAGTGTTCCAATGGAAAGAGCTCAAAAAATTAGGGTGGTTAAAAAAAAACGGCTTTGAAAACGACTTCCGGATGAAGAAGTTATGGCTTTTTTAAAACAAATTGATGAAGGCGCCGACAAAGTGTGGGAATGTGCGGAAATGAAAAAAATGCTCCATTTTCAACAAAAAAGGAGATTTGAACCCAAGACCTCTACTCTCATAAATTAGCTTTGAACCAAGTGAGCTATACAAAAAGTTTGAGAGAGAGAGAGAGAGGGGGGGGGGTTTGTTTTCTTTTGGTCACGGATGCTTTCGATTGTGTGCTTGCTTGAGAAAGCTCTTTTTCTCCCTACAAAACAAAAACACAAAACCCAACATGGACATACAAAAAAAACAAGCCTTACGGCTTAAAGTTAGGTTTACCCAGAAACTAAATATTTTCCTCAATGATTCTGATTTTCCGAGATCACACAAAGGTGCAGGGAAAAGAGCATACACATGAGAAAAATCCTTCCTTTCTGTTTCTGATTTGCCCAGATCGCATAGAGTCGCAGGGCAAAGAGCATACGCAGAAACGAAAGGTATAGATCTGGTAATAAAAGGAGCTAAATAAACCGTAACCGAAATAAACAGAGAGAATAATAGTAAACTGCAAATAAACATTGTATACCTCCAGATCTAAAAAATGATGCAGCTAGGGCTACCGGAAACATTTTCGCGTGAAATGGAAGGGGTTCCTCACTGTAACAGATGCTCCCAACACAACAGAGCAGTCCTCTCGGCCCGAAAGTAGTCAGAAACAACAGATCTAGGAGATGGCAGTCGGATGCAGTTTAACCGGATTCAGATTTGGATCACCAACGAACGCGACCCTCAAATAGCTCTGATACCATGTAGGAATTTACAGGGTAAGTTCCTCAGACAGAACACCAAAAGGAAACCACTCACAAACAGATCACAGATGAATACATCAGTATTTTGACGTGGTTAAAACCCTCAAAGAGGGAAACAGTCCATGGCGTGAGCCAACGCGGCCACTTCAGGCAATTTATTAATAAAAGAATGAAAATTTACATAAGCTTCTCTCGTGAACGGTTAACCTACAAATGACCCTCCATGCGGTTTAAATAGAATTCATGGAACAATCGGGTGTCAAGCCACGGATCAAGTGTCGGTAATACCGAGGAGAGAATGAACCGTCAGATCACTACATATCGTGACCGTCGGATTGTAAGTTACAAATGTACATAGTAAAGAAACAGACTTTACCTAACTCTATACTACACCAAGTTATACTTAACTATTCCTATGTGTCGGAATATCCTAACATAATGTTGATGTCTACCTCTAAATTACAACAGTAAATTAATCATTAGAGCTGTGGATTCTAAATGAATCCACCAAGCAGAGAGTTGGGTGCTCACCCATTCTCACTGAATCACCCAAGGGTTTCCGATTGAAGTTGAGAACTCCAGGTTCTCCAAACCTCTACACAAGAAAGAAGACTCAACTCCAAGATGTATCCAAATGGTTTCCTCCTCCTCTTTAATACATCTCCATATAGAGATCCCAAAGAATCTAGAAGCATCTCATTTTATTATTTTATTATTATTCTAGAAGCTCTTCCATTGACTTTATCTTAGGTGACCTTTTAATTTAATTTTATTTCACTCAAATCTCTTTTGGCCTTTTTTCTCTAGCTAACTATTTTTCCTTAATTAAATGACTAATTAAAACCATTTTTAATAAAGGAAAATGGTAAATATCCCACCATACTCCCTTTAGCCACTAAAAGTCACTTCTCAACATACCATCCTATAAATAATCTCATTTTGATTCCAATGAGCTATTACATTGAGGTATTCTCTTGGAATGCCACCTCAACCGAAATGAATTAAGTCATACTCAATAATGTTGACATGATGACAAATGCATTGTCCTTGATGGAAACCTACTTAATGAGGATGATAACATGGTGGTAGTAGGATGCGCATTCATGCCAATACATATGTGATAGAAATATTCAACAAAGGAATATCAGTTCAGAGTAAGAGGAATGATGGAGACCTACTTAATAAATATGCCAACATGATGGTAGCATGAGCAATATTGGAGACAATATAGATGTGATAGAAAGATTTGACAAAGGAACATTAGTTCAGAGACAGGGGAATGATAAAGATTAAGTTTGAAGAAGTATACGTAGTTTATGTGAAGCAAAGCCACATACATATGTAGGTTTTGTGAAGAAAAGTCATGTATACACACGTTTTGTGAAGCAAAGTTGCGTATACACAAGTTTTGTGAAGAAAAGTCATGTATACATAGTTTTTGTGAAGAAAAGTCATGTATAGTTCCCACATCATGGTATTCTAAATACCAGGGGTATTTACCATTGTATTGACCCATAATAATGAATGTGACAACAGATATTTGATCCCATCAAAGAATACCATCAACATAAATAAGGGTTTCACTCAAGGTATTGGCTAAGGCCTAAGCTATATAAGGAGATGGATATCAAAGCATTTAGTGTGTTTAAGTTATGGGTTATGAGTGAATAGTTTGATCTGAAATAAGCATGCACCAGGTAATATGATGCTGGATCAGATCCAATAGATTTGGAATGACAATACATCGAATAATTTGATTAAGATTGGTTTGATTTGTGAGTTTATTTTTTGACATGTGCTTATTATTGTGTATGATTTTGACTGAAGCATTGTTGTGTAGAGGAGGTATGAGTCAATAAGTACATAGTTTTACAAAGGTTTGTTTTAGAAAAGTTGTATACATACACGGATCAGACTATGAGTAATAGCGTATCGATTCTATAGTATGGAAAAATCTGTATGTAGGTATAAAATATGATAGATGCGTACATATGTGGAAGTGTTTTATAAGGGTGAGGTATATATGCTAGGGTTTTGCTGAATATGATGCTTGATTAGATTGATCAGTCTTGTTTTGTTTGTTATCGTTCATCCATGAAGTCTTTCATGATGATCTGGGTTGAATAATGATGGTTGAGGTTGAATGATTTGTGGAATTATTTATTGAATAGTATTTTGTTATTTGTATGTGGTTTAGGGATATATGACTGATCTATAAGTGATCGAGTGAGTATTTCAGTATGATAGTGATTGAATTTCAGGGTTGTTTGTTTTGAAATCTATATGCGAGTATGCTCCATGGAAAACACATATGTACACAGATATGCTTAAGAACAGTAGTGTGTCTATTTTGATATATAGTTGATCATGGTTTGTCGTGACAAAATGTGGTGTCTGTGATGAAAAATATGTGGATTGGTATTGTGGTCAATGGATTTACAGTGGTCTAAATTCTTTGGTGAGGAAGTCGAAGCTTCCTTCGAGTGCTAGCCAGTAAATATGGTCAGGGGGTTGGAGGTCCCTTTCAGTGGGTATCGGTAAATGAGATCAGGGGCTTGGAGCACCCTTCCAGTGGGTGTTGGATAATTAGAGGAGGTTGTACACTATTGTAATTGGGTGCCCATGTGATTGTATGATTATGTATCAGTACAAGATTGTAATATTTTTTTCTTTATAATAAAATAGCAAGGCAGATACGACATGAAAGGAAAGTTGTGAAGATGATATAATATTCCAAGTGAATGCCACAGGACCCGTAAAAACTCCCCAAAACTCCTAATGACATAAACCTTATCCCACCACCTGTGCCCTAGAAGTCCACCCTAGTTATAATATAGAGGAATAATAAAATTGCATGTCATGTTATGGTTTTGAATATTTCACTATTTTTTAATTTATTTTATTAAATTAATAAGTGTGTTGATTTTGGAATAGAGTAAATTAAAAGTGGAGTAGATATTGTTATTTTTAATATTTAAAATGGTTAAAATAAATTACATTGTAAAAATCAATAATAAATGAATGAACAAGAATTTAGACATCGATGAAGTAAATCTGAAATAAAATTGAAGAGTGAGATTAATATCTGAACAAAGTTTCTATAATATTAATTAAATTTTCAACAATTATTAGATAGATGATAAAGATTTAATCTCCAAAAAATACTATAAAATATTTTAATAATAATATATAAATTATATATTTTCAATCATTATTAGATAGATGATAGAGATTTAATCTCGAAAAATACTCTAAAAATATTTTTAAAATTTTAATTTCATATTTTAAAATACACATATATTTAACTTTACATAAATTTATTACTAATTATTAATAATTTAAAATAAAATTTTATATTTGTAATTTTAAAATATTATATTATAAAATAAGTATTTTAATATTTATTGCTTCTTACTCTAATCGTTATGAATTGTTACCTATTAACCTTAACTAAACCCATAGTATTCTAGTATTTTCTTGAGGATCTCATATTTACTAAAATGAGTATATATAATATTCGAAGATCCTCTCGTTTGTCTTTTGCGATATCGTCGGGAACGGTGGTTTTCTTGGAAATAATAGGATATAGGAGTTGTCTTTAACGCGACTTTTTGAAAGCATTTCTGCTGGCTTTTTCCGGTCAAAATCCGGCAGTAAATTATTGGAATCCCAAGTTTGTAGCTAGTTTCTGCACAATCAAAGCTTCCCAGGGGTTTTCCAGGGTGCTGAATCCAAATATACAGTTAAAAAACCATTTTAACTGCAACAAATCAAGATTTAACCTCAATTTCTTCGGCCGGATTCCGTCACCAAAATCTTCAAAAAGTCGCATTATAGACAAGCACCTGCAAAGCATGGATCGAACCTTCTCGGCCCGCGTTCATCTTTTCCTCCCTTAATAAAAAAAATTCGCAGGGCACCCACTTGCCAAGCACGTGTCCAACCTTCTCCTCCCGCGTTCGTCTTTTCCTCCCTTAATAAAAAAATTCGCAGCGCACCCACTTGCCAAGCACGTATTGCGTTGATCTTTTCCTCCTTAATGAAAAAAAAACATGTTAAAAAAGCCATGTTTACTTCATGTTCTATATAAGCGAGCCGCTATCGTCCATTCATGACATAAAATCGCAGAGAAACCTGTCGTGTTAAAATCGCATAGAAAAGTGTAGTGTTATGGCTGAGATTTCTGAATCTGCTTCCACCGAAATGAGCAATGAATTTTCCATTCCTCGACGCACGGCCAATCGCCACGGAAACTTGTGGCACGATGAGTTCATACTATCTCTCAACTCGCCCTATGGGGTATACTTTCAATCTCCCTCTCTCTACCTCTGTCATCTTTAGCTTTATCATCTGCTCTTTCTTTGCTTTTACTTTTCTGTTTCTTGTTAGCTATCACTCTATCATGCCACCTATCTCTATCTTTCTCATCAATATATTTTAATTGCACTGAAACTGTGATTAGGCACCGGCATATTATGAACGCGTTGGAATGCTTGTTGAGGAGATCAAGCAATTACTTTTGAGCGAAATGGAAGATAGCAATTATGATCTAATCAAACGTCTTCACATAGTTGACACATTGGAATGCCTTGGAATTGATCGACATTTTCAACATGAAATAAAAGCAGGTGCCCTAGATTACGTTTACAGGTAAGTGAATCTGGACAGATAAATAGATTTAATTTAGCGTTTACTATATATGTGCACTCCGATTTTGGGGCTATTTTCGATTCCCATGCTGACTGATAAGCTGAGTAGATGTTGGAACGAAAAGGGCATCGGAGTGGGATCGAGCGATTCCTGCAAAGATCTTAACGCGACAGCTTTAGGATTTCGTGCTCTCCGACTGCATCGATATAACGTGTCTTCAGGTGGTATCAACTGCAATTAATTTGATTTAAAGCTTCAAGATATTTTCTAATATTGTTAGGCAGCATAAGTGAAAGAGCTTACTTATTCAATTCTGTACTTATATTCCAAAGTTTCCAAACAGGTGTGTTGGAGAATTTCAAGGGCGAAAACGCGAAGTTCTTCTGCAATTTTACTGGAGAGAAACGAGTGAGAAGCATGTTGTCGTTACTTCGAGCTTCAGACATTTCATTTCCCGGAGAAAAAGTGATGGAACAGGCAAACGCTTTCACAAGAGAATATCTAAATCAAGTTTTAGCTGGACGCGGGGATGTGACCGACGTAGATCAAAGTCTTTTGGAAGAGGTAGATCAAAGTCTTAATTAAAATTAAATGAAGGATGGTGTCCATGGTTTATAAAGTATTTAACTTCATACTGTTGATTAGGTAAAGTACGCATTGGAGTTTCCCTGGTATTGCAGTGCGCCCAGATGGGAGGCAAGGAGCTTTATTGAAATATATGGACAAAACAGCTCGTGGCTCAAGTACTGGCCCTCTTAATTATATATATTAGACTTATCTTCAAATTACGAAAACTGTAGTGCCATACTAAATCCTCTTTCCAAATTTTTATTTAGGTCGAATTTCAACCAAAAAATTCTGGAGTTAGCCAAATTGGACTTCAATATCCTGCAATGCATACATCAGAAAGAGTTACAGTTTATTACAAGGTAGTGATCCGTACTTGCCATTTTCATAGTTTATAGCGTCGAGAGCGTTTTTTTTAACAGTTGAATACAGGTTGAATTTTAAAAAATACAAATATTTATAAGCTTATTTTAAAAATATAATCATTGGTGTAACTATTTTGCAATTTCTCATCTGGGTAATAATCCGTTAGTGTAAGTTTAAAGCCGACCAATCACTTTGGTAAATTTCAAAATTATTATTGATAATTCATAATATTTTTTTTTAGTAATTTTTGTTAATCTAATTCTGGGTATGGAAGAAGACTTATTCATCCATAATAGGATATTTATTATCACAATTTACGTTGTATTAAATTAAGTTAAATTAATTTTTTAGATTTCTTAATAAGTTTAATTCCAAAAATAACTTCCATTCTCAACATGTCCCATAAAATTTGAATCTGTGACCGGTCAAAAACTAAACCACAGTATTTTTTTCATATTATTAATAACATTAAAAAATAAATATCATTCATAATAACTATCTGCAAATTAATTCATCATAGTGTAAACATTTTCCCAATATTACAGGAAAAATTAGTCTCCATAGCTAAATGTGGTTGTAATTAAATAAAACTCGTTAATATTACGCAGAATAAATATATACTCATTGTGAATTTTGGCCGATCATGATAAAAGTTAACCCTCTGCAATACTTTTTTGTGCTGCGTAGGTGGTGGCGAGAGTCAGAAATTGCAGAGCTGAATTTCTATAGGATACGTCACGTGGAATATCTTTTCTGGGCGGCTACATGCATTTTCGAGCCCGAGTTCTCTCAAAGCAGAATTGCCTTGGCACAAGTTTGTGTGTTGGCAACTGTTCTAGATGACTTCTATGATACTCACGGTCTCTTGGACGAACTGAAAACCACCACAGAGGCAGTCAGACGGTGAATTCAAATTATACGGACTTTGTGCAAATTGCCAATTGAGTTATTTCTAGCTTCCCAGAATATTCCAATCATATATTTTCTGCGCCTGTTATATATCTTGAATATTTTCAATTTCATTACTGTCTGTGCCATTTTCAGATGGGATCTTTCACTGATAGATGACCTTCCAGACCACATAAAAATTGCATTCCGGTTTTTCTTCAAAACAGCGAATGAATTGGCTGATCAAGTCGTCAAAGTGCAAAAGCGGGATATGGCAGCCACATTAAAGTGCAATAGCGTATGTGTTTAGGAAGATATGTGATTCTGTAGTGGGATTAGTTTAACGGGATGTTATTAGTATTTTCATTTTACTTCCACCGACCTACTAAGAAGCCAATTGGCGGTGGAAAAGACCTTTTGAGATTTCTTAATCGAAAGGGGGAAGAAGATTAACACATTAACGATTAACCATTAATGTACTTTCCTGGTTGTATTTTCAGTGGCAGCGCTATCTTGAGTCTTATTTGCAGGAAGGGGAATGGATAGCGACTGCTCATGTGCCCACGTTTAATGAATACATAAAGAATGCGCGAGCTAGCTCAGGGATGTGTATTCTAAATTTGTTTCCCCTCCTCTTGATGGGTCAACTTCTCCCAAACAACGTTCTGGAGCAAATATATTCTCCGTCTAAGATGCAGGAGCTCTCAGAATTTACGGTCAGACTCATCGACGACTTGAAAGATTTCGAGGTATTGGGCATCTAAATCGAGATTTATGTGCATGCATACAATTCTATGCAAAATACTGATTCGTCTTCACTATTTGCAATGAAGGACGAGAAGGAACACGGGGAGATGGCTTCAAGTATAGCTTGTTATATTAAAGACAATCCTGATTCTACCGTGGAAAGTGCGATGAATCACATCAAGGGCATCCTTCATCTCTCCCTTGAGGAATTGAACCGGGAGTATCTTAAGGAGGACAGTGTACCATTATGTTGCAAGAAGTTCAATTTCAATATAACACGAGGACTTCAATTTCTGTTCAGATACGGAGACGGCTTATCCGTATCTAACAAGGAAGTGAAGAACCAAATATTCAAAATTCTCGTCGATCAAGTGCCTATCAAGGAATAATGGCGACCTGGTTACTGTTACTAGGTGTGTGTATTAAGTATGTTACTGTTACTAGCTGTGTGTATTAAGTATGTTTTGAATAAGTGGGGCGATTAAGAATAAGAGTTTTAGTGCAAAATGTTTATGGACGTAGTTTGGCCAAGTTCTGCCAAAGTGCCAGTGGAAATTGTTCGCCGAGAAATTCCAAGTATTGTGTACCGTAATTACAATCATCACGCAATCAGCGCTGCACCATTTTCCATTTTTCTACTGTATTCTTATATGTTTTATCATACTGAAAAATATATTATAATTTTCCTTATAGTTGGTTGAATTTGTAAGATGTTTAGTTGGTTGGATTTGTACGATGTTACGTATTATGTGTCTACAATTTCAAGGTTATTTTTCTTTTTCTTTTTTCCTTTTTATTTTTTAACAATGGTATCAGTTTTATAATTTATATTTGTTTTTAGTGTAGTTTAATTAATTATTAAACAAATTGTTTTTTTAATCATTTTCACAAAATTTCAGAAATACCACTAAAGGTTTTAGTGGAAGTTCACTTTCAATCATAGCAATCAGTGGACAAAATTGAGTTATAAATTTAATGTTGAACATTATTTATTATTTATAGTTACAGATTTAGTTGAAGTTATGAGCAGATTATGAGAGAGAATGTTTTATAAATATAACAATAGGATTTCTACTTTTTCTTGGATTTGGTATATCTATTTATTTTTCTTACTTACTATCAAAATTTGATTATTTAACTAGTTAAATTGCTCACTTTGTCGCTGGTTATATTGTTGCTGTGAGACTAGATCTTGTGCTGGTGGAGTGTGCCATCCCAGACAGAAATTGGGCTTGAAGTGAGTTCTCTTGCCCAGCCAATGATGGTTGTTCGCTTGGGTTTTATGATGAGAGGATGAAACTATCAATATACTCACAACGCTTCAATTTTTTGATTAGAAAATGAAACAGATAAATATACTTATATCTTTTGATAAGGATTTGTGGGTATACAATGTTAAAGTCTTAACATATATATAATGATAAAGATAAAGATGGGTATTTAGAAAAATTACATAGAAAAAGAAGAAAAATAGAAACAATTGTGAGATTGGAAAATTTATATTTTTAAAATTAGCTCTTGCTTTGGAAGGTAGTGAAGATAGTAAAGTCAAGAAAACAAGAAAAATAAAAAATGGTTGAAAATAGATTATTTACTAATTTTTAAAATATATTTCTATTTTGATAAATACTACATAAAGAAGTTTAGAATAGTGATTTTTTAAATCTCATTTTATTTATTAGATAATAGATAGAACGCTGTTAGATTTTTTAGATTTTAGATTTAAGTTTTCTAGCAAAAAATAGGTATATTTAATTTTTTATTATGTCATATGGAATTAGGATTCAAACATAAAAATGGATAATTATACTTTCAAACAGCACGAGGACTTCAATTGATGGAAACATGCTCAAAAAATTCTAAGTAAATCCATTCTACCATTTGGGACCTATGGACAAAACAAGTCTGCCACAAAAGGTTGTCCATAATTACTACAAGATCTTGTAGTACTGCAAGATGGCCGAGGAGAAGCTATAAGGGGCAATATGATTGGAGAAATGGGTCAAAAGTTCATGTATTCTTTAGGGAAGGTTGATATAGGTTCCCCAACACCCCTTTCATCACACATCCACTCCACCAACAAAAGATTGAACACTTGAAAGAAGATTGCACACAACCACATTATCAGTCACATAATCATCAAGCTATGAAAACCTGTGCAGAAGCAAGCAAAGAAAATTAGTACATCCAAGGAAGCATGGATCAATCATCAACTTAGCAGTAGCATGCATGCCTCTCCAACAACCATTAGGTAGGTACATGTATGAAATATTCTTAACCTATTATCTTGACCATATTATAGTTATAAATGTTTTGTCAACACATGAGAGATGAGGATTTATAAGCTAAGGATGGGTCAACAGTCTCAGCTGCCTTCAACTAGTTAATTGTAGCTCACTCCTTCACTCTTGCAATCTGGAAAAGCCAAATTATGGAGGGTGATGATTTCGAGGAATGGGGACAACAGTTAAAAGAAGAATTTTTTGCAAAATCCAAGTCACCACAACACTCCAATCCCTCCATCCACTTGATATCCACTATTTATCCATCATTCATCCATCCCATTTCATAAGAAAAAAATTAATATTTTTCAGGAACAAACCCTACACTCTCTCTCACCCTAAAAAATTTCTTGAAAAAACCAAACAAAGCATACTGTCCATTTTCACAAACCTACACTACTCCCTATGAGCCCTAGAATCATCCTCCATCCCTCTACATCATTTTTATCACTCCCATATAGTTAGAAGACCCTAAAGGAGGAGAAATGACTACTACAGGAAGGCAGAATGCTACTACAAGAAGGAAGAAAGGAACAAATTGTGCTAAAACACAAAATGATAGTGCCTAAGAGAGACCTAATCAAAATAGAAAACTTCAAGGCCATTAGGAAATCATCTAGGCCACACAAAAGAAGAAGAAGGTAACAAAAGGAAATAAGGCATTCACCATCAAAATAGAATTCAAACTGCAGTGATGAAAAGAGGCTTTCCAAGAGGTCTTTAATCTCTTTCTAGATTTTTTCCACGTCCTAAAAGATGTTATCGAAATGGGAGAAAGCCATGGAATTCAAGTTGAGGGCATACCCTAGGCTCAGACAACCATTTTTTTCTCAAAACGGGTTTAAACAAGGTTTCCTGTAGTTTTTATAGGAATTACTACAAGATGTCCTAGTTCGCATTTAAAGGCATTTTGAAGGTTTTAGAGGTGTCCAAATGGTTGAACAAGGTGGTATAAGGTTAGAAAAGTATGTGGAAGACCTTTCCAAATTGAAAAATATTCAAGAACCCTTCTTGAATAAAGGTAAGAAGGTAGGCTAATGGTATTAGGAAACACTTTGATTTTTTTCTATCCGCAAGCATATTTGGAAAAGTGAGTGAAAATGGAATGAAGGCTTCAAGGGAGAGTATATGAATGAAATGGATATACAAGGCAACAAAGTTGACTTGCAAAGAGAAAAGCTATGTTTTCTCTTGAAAGACTATTAAACAATCATGAAAAGAACCACTATATTTTATGTTCTTGTCCTTGCAGAACTTACAGCCAAAAATCTTAAGAGAAAGGACTAAGGAATGAACAAGAGAGAGTCTGTTAGGGCCATGAATCAGGTACAATGAAGTCACTAAGTTTGTCATAGGATAAGCAACACTTTCAGGAAGGTGCTTAATTGATGGGCCTCTAAATTAGACATAAATTAAGGTCCATGACTCTAAATTAAACATAAATTAAGGCCCATTTGACCATCCTTTAGCACATTAAACCCGTCTTTTTTCATTAGATAATATATTTTTAACTTTAATACGTTTATTAGGAATGTTTATCAACAATTTCATATTTGTGCCTAATATTATTTATTTTTGTCGAATATTGTGAGAATATTGGGCAAATTATGAAGATTTGGAGGAGGAAATAATTTATGGACTTTCTCCCTACTAAAGGAGGAACAATGTTAAATAATTAATTAGCAAGATATTAAGGAATTATGGCATAGATTGTGGAGCTCCAATGATTGAGAAAATCTAGGAATATGTTCCCTGCTATTTAATGCAGATTCTTAGTATTGGGAACGAGATCCACTAATCAAGGGATTTTGGTGGGGAAAGATTCCTCCTTTTATGGTTAATGATTCTTAATCATTTTTTATAAGTACTAAGTTGAATTTTTCTCTAAGTACATATTTATTAGTCTTGTTTCGGAGATAAATCCTATTTTAGCATCTCCACTATCATTTCTTGTAAGGATGTAATTGTATTGATGAAAATAATGAAGATTGGTGCCATGTTCAACTTCCAAGTCTTGGTGTCCTCCATAGGTCTCTGAGTTTCCTTGGGCTTGGCCATCCTAGGAGCCTGAGAACCCTTTTGTATCATTTTCTTTTTCTTTTGTCACTTCTTACTCACATACATCTTTTGTTCTTGTTTCTTTCTATTTATGCATTTAGTATTAATGATTTCTTGTCGTAGAATTGGGTTAAATGGTTTATGAAAGTTATTTTGGACAATCAAAAGCATTATTTAATCCCTAGAAAATCTTTTTACAGTCATATTAATTATTGAGCTACTTGGATTAGTTTGTTTATTACCAAATCTAGATTTCTGGAACTCCTTTGTGGAAAACAATAGTAAATTTTTTCTATTTTTTATAGCATGCTAAAGAGTTTCAATTGATTTGGTTCCACTTGCATTAGATCACAAAAACATTCTATTTAATAACAAAATTTGCCCTATAGAATGTTTTTGTGATCTATTTTTTAGCATGCATTAACAGAGGTCTTTTTGAGCGATTCCACTTGGAATGGAGACCTAAGACATCCTAGTCAATAACAAAATTTGTCCCATCCAATTTGGATTTCATTTGTTGGGACATTCGATGAATTGTAATTGCCTGTAGTAAATCTGTAACATCCTGTTGTTTCCTGTAGTAGCCTTCCAACATGCATTTACTTCCCTATATTTTCTCAAGAAGCTTGGTTATTGTCCCTTAAGGTTGAATCAAGACCCCTAGGCTCTAAATAAATGATTATGGAAGACTAAAAATCACCTAGGACTCACCTTCTTACCCATGCAAAACATTTTAGTGATTTGGTTTAATGGACAAATTTATGAAATGGATAATACAATGATAATTTCCACATCCAGTGAACTTTGTTAATGGACCTAAACTCTTTAAAGTGTAATGGTTGACATTTAGTTCATGATCTGTACTTTATGCAATTAGAATATGTTTCTTTCCTTATCCTTTGTTTCTTGCAATAGGTTGAGGTTTCCATTTCGAGCATTTCATTTTCTACAATTAGATTAGGATTTGAATTCAGTATATGCACTCCATTACATCATGACAACAAAGGAAAGACACATTGTATGCTGCACATATAGTGCCAATACCTCTTATGTTTGGACAATCTTGGGTTGATAATTAAATTTTGTAGCCTTGGGAGTTGTAGCATTCTTGCAGCACATATAGTGCCAATACCTCTTATGTTTGGACAATCTTGGGTTGATAATTAAATTTTGTAGCCTTGGGAGTTGTAGCATTCTTGTTGCAATACTGAGGTTCATCATTAATGTGATTATTTTGGATTTGTTTATCATAGATTATGGGGTGGTTAAACCATTGAAGTGATCGTGTAAGGGATACCATGAATTCCAAGAGAAATTAGTAAGTAATGTTAAGTTGGTATATATATATTATTTTATTTCTATAAAATTGGATAATGGTTGAGTGACAGAAGTAGAAATTACTTAATTTTGCAACTATAAATGCTTGTGACTATTGATAAAACATTATTATTTTTGTTTATTAATATTTCTTAGAAAAAAGATCCTTCATTTCAAAGTGAAAGGATTTTCTCTTGGTTCTTTAGATCATTATTTCTAGAGTAAAAGTTAATGATAAACACCGATGACAATGTTTACTTCAAGGGGGAGTATGTAATATCCCTCTAGTTGACATATCATGTTGTCATTTATGATTTTTTTGGAAAGATAATTATTATTTACCATGTTTAACAAAACAATAATTCGTTAAGGTTTTGAATTAGCTAGAAACTACCCTAAGATATGTTCCAAGAAAAATGTGGTGGAAGTGTGTATTTTCCTTTCATGTTCATACTATCATTTTTGCATTCACTTGGTAGAAAGAAAAAAGGTTAATTGTATTCCCATGGAAACAAATATGGGGAAAAGCCCAATTCTTTGAAAGATCAGTTTAAAGGGAGACCAATGTGCTTCTAAGGCAAGGACTAGAGTTTTCATTGAGCTTCACAATCACGGATCCCACATCATGGCCACTACTTAAAGAACCTAGTTTTCATTGTACGAGGAAACTAAACAAAAAACTCAATTCTTCACCTTCTCCCTCAACATAGGGGAATGCCAACAATAGACCATCCTTCAAGCCATGGTGACGTAGCTTGATATAGCCAGAGAAATGGAGATGTTGACCTAGCGGAGGGACTTTCTTGAAAAATATTATGGCATAATAGAAGTGATTATTAACGATGATGGAGAGAGGTACACATGCCCATTTTATTTCATCTCTCTTAGTTCTCATGGGGCTTGTTTTATTTTTGGAATAGGAATCTGTCTTATAATTTTTATTGGTAAGCTAGCTTATTTCTAATTATGAATTAAATATGGAAAACGATAGTAAACAAATAGTATGTTAGTTTTACATATGTTGTCAAGGTTATTTACTTGACAGATCACATACGAATTATTGTGAAATCAGATATGAATAATATTGCACTAGTTTACTATAGTGGGAGTGAAAACATTTACTATTGATTATTTACCCGAATTATTTTCTGATCTCATTATAAAGAAGATCTATTCCCATATGAATATAATCTCATTAGAATGAAATAAATATATGAGAAAAGATTTCATGTGCATAGATAATAAGTTGGGATTTCCTTTTTGAGGTGAAATATGTAGTTGTGGTTAAAGATAATAGCTTATGGTATTACCTTCTGAAAAATTATATATAGATTTCATGCACAAAGATAATATAAGTCATAGGACCTTCTTTGAAAGAAAATGTTTTCCTTGTGTGTGAAAGAGAAGTCAATTGTGTTAATTCCTTTGCAACTATTTTCAATCGTTACATGTTCTAGTGGGTAAAAAGAACATCAAAAATTAATTATGAAGATTCCATTCATTTCATGCAAAGTTTATTGGGAGATTTTACAAATGAACTTGACAAAAGATGGTAGTTCCTTCAAGATCCACTTCATATTTTTCATATATAAGAATATAGTATTCATTTCACATATGTATATTTCATTCATGTCATCAAGTATCCTCAGAATTCTACTAAGACGTCATCCTCAATCTGATCGTGTGTAAATGTTGTTTCATATCTATAAATTATACTCTGCATATTTTCCTCAATTTTCTTTTGCAGTTCTTACCTTTACCGATATGCATTAATGACAAGAAGCTATGAATGTAAGTTGTTTGGGTTGTAAATTCTCAAGTTGTGCACATGCTCCACATCACTACTAATTCCCACAAATGCGACAATATTAATTTAAGAATACACATTACAAATTGTTCTTGTCATGCACGTTTCTGCATGAAAATTTTAAAGAGTGAAGTCAAGTTCATTATACCGTCAACATATATGTCATGCCATTTTTTAATTATTATTCTCTTTTATCTAGGGTAGCAGGATTAGGCTTAACTGATATTATTAATTCTTTATCGATAGTAATTGGAATAATCATTTGTGGATTCTATGAATCAAGAAAATGAAGAATGACATTCTATTTTATCTATGGTAGCAGGATTAGGCTTAATTGATATTATTAATTCTTGATCGATAGTAATTGGAATAATCATTTGTGGATTCTATGAATCAAGAAAATGAAGAATGATAAGAAATGTATCTACTCAATTGCGATATCGACAACCTATTTCATGATAATGAGAATGGTTTATAAAATATTCAGAATGTAAGAGATTATTTGTATTTTTTTAATATTTTATTTAATATTTCAAAAATAAAATAGTTTTGTTGAATAAAAAGGTGAAAAAGGTTGGTAATGTATCAAATAATTTGAATTTTTTTATTGGCCTGTGGTAATGAAAAGCCATGGTATTGGCTCATAATGTTGTAACAAAGCATAGCTCTAATGGGTATCATAATTGGCCCTTTGTCATGAGGCATGGGTGTAATTCTCCTTGGATTTATTAGGGTGAGGCTCTGTATGATACATTCAACTAGGCCCGATTTGGAGGCATTACATGTAATTGTAACAAATCCTATTTAAAGTTAATAATCTCCAGAGAACATTGTGGTCAATGTATATAGTCAAGAATCGTGTTCCATGTTGTTTTAGATGGTATATAATGTTTAACTTATATATATAATTACTACTATTTAATAATAATAGTAATAAATAATTTAAAATAAATCTATAATTTAGGGATTTTTATGATTTTTATGTTTTTTTTAATTTTAACCACTACTAAAAATTAATAAATGTTTTGATGCTTATTATGTATTAATGCATACCATTTAGTTTATATGGCTGCACTACATTTAAGGTTAGCCACATGAAAAGTATTATGGAGTAACTATTTTGATTCTTATTAAAAATTGATATATTTTCATTGGTTTACACCTAATGTGAGTATAACCTCCAAAATTTAAGAGAAAATGTTTTTAATTGTTAAGCCTCTTAGTGTCATCAAGGTGATAGACTCCTTCTAGCTATAGTGTTTTGGAAAATGACCAATATAAAACCCATAAAAATTGTAGTTATTTTAACCATATTTACCTTGTTTTTTTCACTTATAAATTTAATAGTAACCTAAAAAATAATAAATTAAAAATGCTATTAATAACAAAAATAAAAAAATACCATTGATAGCAGAATATGTAGATCATTCCTAAATATTAAAAAAAAACCAACATTTAATTTAATAAAAATATACCCAACTTAAATTTAATAGTGAACTAAAAAATAATAAATTAAAAATACTATTAATAACAAAAATTAAAAATACTATTCATAGCACAATATGTAGATCATTCCTAAATATTAAAAAAAACCAACATTTAATTTAATAAAAATATACCCAACTTAATGATAAAATTTACTGTTTAGAATCTCAAACTTTATAGTTAATATTGTGGGATTCATTTCATTATTTTCAAATTCACTTTCTCATTTCAATAAACATCATTTTCCTAAAAAGTAATTCACAAATATCAAAAATTGATAAATTAAGTTAATTATCTATAATATAATCTTCAAACATTATTATTTGTATTTTATTTCTTAAAATTTATATCTATTAAATATATTTTATTTCAATTAACTAGTTTAACATTCTTTTAATTATTATATTATAAAACCAATGAAATATACTAATATGCCCCGATTGAAAAAACAAGTCAAACACAATTTACCAAGATATATTATCGGTTTCTTTTCTATATTTAATATTTAATTCAAATTTTTATTATCATTACATTGATTTTACCTATAATATATTATCGGTTTTATAATTGTATACAATATTTAATTCAAATTTTTATTATCATTTTTATTGATTAAATAATGTAATAGATGTAGTTTTAAAAAAAAATATAAGAGAATAATGTAGGTGTTTAACTACAATTTTACTATCAAAACACAAGCTTATTTTTATTTTTTTTAATTCAATTCTGTACTTATATTCCAACGTTTCCAAACAGGTGTGTTGGAGAATTTCAAGGGCGAAAACGGGAAGTTCTTCTGCAATTTTACTGGAGATAAACGAGCGAGATGCATGTTGTCGTTACCTCGAGCTTCAGACATTTCATTTCCCGGAGAAAAAGTGATGGAACAGGCAAACGCTTTCTCAAGAGTTTAATACAGTTTAATACATGTTGAATTTTAACAGTTTAATACATGTTGAATTGTAAAAAATAAAAATATTTATAAGCTTATTTATAAGACTTATTCACCCATAATAGGATATTTATTATCACAATTTACCTT
>APFE031080134.1:256468-290949 GCA_000404065.3 Pinus taeda | reverse complement strand
ATATATATATAAAAGAGTATTTTCTAACCAAATGTATATGTATATATCAAGTGGACAATGACTTATTCAATTTGTCATCGAAATTGAAATTATTTTGTAAGGAATTTCTTACTTTCAATTACTATATCTATATATAAACTTGATATAAATTTATTTTTCTTAATGATAACACTAAAATATTTTATTTATGGTTGATATTGTTGATATTTCAAGGTCTATGCAGAAATTTAAGCACAAGAATAATGACACAAAATTGAATAGTACATAATATTTTACATAGTAAAACTCTAACATTGTTGATATTTAATAGTCTATGCAAGCATTTAATCAAGAAAAATGACACAAAATTCAATACTATATAATATTTTACATAATAAAACTCTATCTTTTTGTTAAGGAAATATCTCCATGTTTTTGTTGTTTTATTATTATATTATTATTATAATAAAATTATAATCAATCGTATATTCCTCTTCAATTGTTCCAAAACTTCATAAATGAACTAGGAATGGTTGCAATAGTTTTGGTATTGGTTTTGGAAACCAAAGTTGTTAAGCTAAATGTAATGAAAAGTTAGGTGAATCTCATATTTATTTTTCTTTAAATTATTTTTTTTCACATTAGTTTTGGTAACTACATTTGGTTTGTTAAGGTAAATGTAATAAAAAATTTAGGTAAATCTCATCTTTATTTATCTTTAAATTATTATTTTTTTTGTCACATTTAAGAATGGACACTTTGGAAAAAAAATTGACCTTTCCAAATTTGAAGGTACCACCTATGGAGGCTACGATTGGAATCAAGGGGTTATGTAATTAGATTTTATCTTTTCAATAAATGTTTTACATTGGGAAAACTATGTGAAAGATAACATGAGTAATACAAACTTCTTCTTATTCTACAAAAGCTATTAAGTGGACAAGTCCAGATAGGAGAGAAATATTATGTTAAAAATTTAGCTAGAGAGAAATACAAAGTTGGGTGAAAAGTAAAATAAACGTCTAAAATGAGGACATTTCCAAGGAAAGGTATCCTAGGAAGAGATAAAAATACCACTTAAGAATACATAAGAAGTTGTTATTATTGGAGGTAAAAAGTCTCAGCTCAAGGGGAACTGTTTATTGTGGTTGGTTGGTTGAGAGGAACATGCTAGTAGGATTCGTAGCAATTCTATTCCAGTTAGGAAATCTTAAATTTGCATTGTTTCTAGGGGTGAAGGTTATGTGATATTTCTTATACTCTCTATGCATTCACCATTAATTATATATTTCTATGTCTCATTAATGACTAGAAAAGAGATATATATTGATTTTTATATCCCATGATAGTGATTAATAATATATTGATATGGTTGTAGGATATAGAAGTGAATGGATATTCATAATTAATCTAGTTAGGGGGATAGAGAAGGCATATAAATTGATCTTTGTGCATATTAAGTATAATTATAAGGAAAATAGGTACATACAAATATAATATAGCTCCACAATTAGGCATAACATGTATAAGGTCAATGTATTAATCTTTTATGCATATTTCCATGTTTGCATAGTGCAAACTGCCTGGGAGGCAGCCTCAAGCTCTGCACAATTTTTGGCAACAATGTTTCGTCACTAAGGGCTAAGACTACACATTTAAACTCAGTGGATGTCCGAACGATGGAGGGTGGTCTAGTCGACAGGTCTTCGGCAAAATGGTTAAGTGTGTGAGAAACTAAACTCATGTAGACATGACCTTACGAACACACACTCAACATGAATTGAAGAAAAAATGCCACAAAGCAACAAGACAACATATGGTCAGTATGACTGACCAAAGTGTGTGAGCGACAAGTGTGACACTTGAGATAGATCATTGAATGACCGTGACGACACTTACGTGAAATTTCATACAACTTCATGTGAGAGTGTGACTGATGTTTACATAGTGAACACAACTTGTACACATGAATACGAACCTTGAACACAACCAGAACAAGATTACAACCATGACATTGCAACCAACATGCTAAAAGATGTCCGGTGAACAATTAAGCAAGGATGGTGCAACGACTCGACATGAGCTCATGAGATGAGCCCGAGTGTTTGCAAACATAAAGGACATTAGTTTAGTTTATGAAAGGATATTGAAGATCATGACTAGATTAAGTGCCAAAATAAACATGGAGATACCTATGTACAAAAGTATTTTTAATGTTGAAATTTTGATAAATTGGAAAAATGTTATGGAAAATATTTTGACTATAAAGATGTTGATGATGGAAAGAGAGGGAAATATGTTGTCACTATATTTAAGGGTCACACAACATTATGGTGGTATTTTGTGCAAATAAACTAGAGAAACAAAGGTAAATCCTAATGGAATATTGTTTTCGTTGACGTCAAAGATAAATAGAGTCTATAGATGCCCAAGGTAAATTTTAAGATTATTTTTTTTGGGAATATTGTTTGGATAGCTAGTTTGGATGCCCTGTCTTTGAAGACATTTTTACTTTAAAGACTAGCTCAAATAGGAACATAGGATCTATGGTTGAGAATATTATTATGATAATTTTGCAATGATATATGTCACTCCATCTACTCCATAGGAATGCAAATATATGAAAGATTCTATCATGTCCACACAACCATAAAGTACAGGTCAAGCTAGTTAGTTTTATAATTTGATGCCATAAGTGAATGTAAAAACACTATAAACACATGATAAATGAGTGGCATCAAATATCATCAAAACAAGAAGATATTTTTGGTGTACAAGAGAAGTTAGCAAATACTCTCCATCTTTTAAAGGTGGAGTAAAAATGTGATTTATGGAGTGAACAAGCCATCTTGGCATTTTTTCTATAAATTTTCTTTTTGGATCTTTCAAACCATGAATTTGAAGAGATAAAGTTGACATCTTCATGTACACGTGGTAGAAATGTTATGGAATTATATTGTTATAGATTTTGATATATTCTCTATGAATGTTAGGGTTTTTGAATAGCCTTGAAATTAGTTTCATGTAGATTAGTTTGACATTTTAACTAGAACTTATTTATGGGATATTCTAGACCATAAAGTTTTCAAAGACCTATGGAGACATGTGGCAATACCTCATGTAAATTTTTCAAACTTTGGTTAGCTACAATTTTGGAGATATACCTTATGGAGGTTAAGGTTTATGAATAGTCTTGAAATCTGTTTCAAATATAGGCCAGTTCAACATTTTCTCTATAGCTTACTTTCTTGGATGTTTTAGACTTGAAAATTTTAGATCCTTGTGAAGAAATATAATAGTGCCTCGCATAAAAAATGTAGTATTTGGTTTAATATAATTTTAGAGACATGCTTTGTGGATTTTAAGACTTATGAATGATCTTGGAATTAATTTCAAACAAGTTTAGAATTTGAGGTGTAACTTCTTTTTTGGGAAATTTCATATTGTGAAATTTTTTGAGATCTGAGGAGACAAAGAAGTTCATCATGTAAAAATTTCATAATCAAATTCCTAAAATTGGATACATGGAATACTGTAAAAGTAGTTTCTTCGAAAGGGGAAAAAACAAGTTTTGGGAGAACAAAACCTTGTGAAGGAAAAGTAGCTAAACTACCTAGTGAAGGCAAAAGTAGCAAAAAAAACATAGTTCAAAGTAAGTTGGTGCCTATGAATATTGGTGGTAGTGGGGATTGGTGCCTCCCATAGGTTGATGCCTACACATATTTGGAATAGTAGGGATTGGTTTCTCGTATTGGTTGCTGCCTATGAATATTTGTAGTAGTGGGGACTGGATATTGCAAGAAAGACTTAAACACCACCTATAGGATAGTAGCAATAAGTACAAGTAGAAAGAAAATATTGGGAGGAGACAAATAGATTTTAAGGTTGGGGATTTAGTTATACATACCTTCAAAAGGAAGGATTTCCTACAAAGACATATAACAAACTAGAACTGAAAATGATTTAGCCATGTAAAGTATTAAGGATTTCTTTTTCTCAAATAATTATGAAATTGAACTTCTAAATTATATTGAGATTTCATAAATTTTGAATGTTGTATATTTGTATACCTATAAATAAGAGGACAAAACTATAGCTTATGTAACTTAGAAAATAAAATTAAATAAAATTTCTATTAACCATTTAAATATGTCAACAAAAACCATTCTAACATGAGTCTTATTTTATAAGGAAAAAAAATCAAACCAAAATATATTTCCCATTTTTTTGTTCCTCTAATTGTGAATAAAAAACTATCTACACATATGGATGTAAGGCCTTCAATTTGATTTAATATATATTTATTTATAAAAAACATATATATATATTTTACCAAAATACTTAACGAACTCAAATAAAGATAAGTTATTGTTGACATTATGATACAAGTGTTGTCCTTGATGGGAACTCATTCAGACAAAAGTTCATAGTGTAGCAGGTCAACAACAAAGGATTACAGATCAGACTTCAAAGAATGAAGAAAGAGAGGTCTATGCTGGTTCACTTTGTCTAAGGTGCGTATACACGTAGTTTAAGAGAACAAAAGTTGCGTATAAAGTATACATGCATTTTCACAGGAGGAAAAGTGCATACATTTTGGAAAACTAATTTCTTGGTCCAAGGTAATTGATCCAAGGTATTTTGGTCCAAGATAATTGGTCCGAGGCATTTGGTCCAAGGTATTGACCCTAGGTACTGGGTCCAACGTATTGGTCCTAAGGGGTTTTGGTCCAAGTTATTGAGAAAGGCCTAAGAGTATACAAGGAGGAGAAGATCATTAGGCCAAGAAGTGCAAGCAATGAGATTCTAAGGAATACTTCTATCTGAAGTATATATTATGTTGCAGGGTTATATTTTGGACTGGATCTGAAATTTTCATGTGCACCTTGAGTTCAACATTGGATCAAGAATCATGAGACTTGAAATGACTTATTCTTGAATGATTTGATATTGGTTGAGACCAGATCCAATATTTTGTGCCTGTTCTACTTTTTATCTATCATGATCTACGTATGTCTGAAGTATGAAATTGCAACAAAGTTCTGAGTCAAAATTTGCAGATCTGTACATAGGTTCATCTCAACCAAAGCACGTGTACACGCAGGTTCATCTCTTTCAAGCTGCGCATATAGAAAGAAAAACTTCTGTTCAAATCTGATTGATCTATCTAATCAAATTCTATTGTTTTACTACTGTCTGTCAATGAAGTCCTCTTAGATTACATAGAACTGTTGTATAAGGAAATTGAGTTTGATTGATCGATTGATTGGGATGGAAGGGTGATCCTTGATGCTATCTATTTTGAACTCTGTAATATGACAGCAGATATTTAGAATTTCATTGATTGGTACTATCTGTGGTTCAAAAATTTATGATTTAGTATCTTTAGAGACATATGCAGGTTGGGTTAAAGGAAGTAGCATATACACTCAGGTTGGGTTCAACCAAGTAGCATATACTCTCTAATCCATGATTTTTAAGGTTACAGTTGGTTCTGAATGATGATGTAGGGTTCTGGGTTCGGCACAATGTTCTAGTGTGAGTGATCTGATTATTCAAATTAATTGAATATTGGTTGATTTAGTTTAAATTTAAAAGGATTTGATGGGTCGAATGTGACAATTTGATGAAACATGTCCTTCAGCTCGTGGTGTTGTGATCTAGGAGTATCCAATCTAAAAATTTATGATACGTGATCCCTGGTGGAAGAGTGGAATTTTTTGTAGTCTAGCACCTACGTACTAGTAAATATATTAGCTAGTACAAGAGCTAGGGTGTAATAGCTGCCTTCTCGTAGATGCTAGAAAATGAGAGAAGGTTGTAACCTTCTGCAGGTAGAAGCCTGTGTACTGGTATGAGTTTTCAGCAGTACAAGATTGTTAATAGATTTTCTTATTATTAAAGTAGACAGAGATGAGAAAAGCAGGTGGTTTTTACCCACATTGGGTTTCCACCTTAAATCTTGGTGTTCTTGTGTGTTGCTTATGTGTGATGGTTTATTCTGCTTTTACTACACCATCTAATAAATCTCTAATATACTAGTTTAATCTCAACACATGATAAACTATCTAAATCACAAGTTCTCTGCATATAGGCTGGTTTCTTTAAGAATAGTCACGGGTACATGCTAGTTCACTTCACTGAAATAGCATATATAAATATATTTGGGAAATAAAATTATTGATCTGATAATAGTGATTCACCCCCCTCTTAGTATTATTTCCAGCAATTGGTATCAAAGCAAATCCTACAGAAGAAGCTTGATCGCTTGAAGGGAGATCCATCAACATGAATAATCAAGAAAGCTTGGGATCCCTCAGACCACCAGTCTTTGATGGGAGCAACTTTGTTTATTGGAAATAAGAACTACAACCTATCTACAATCACTTGGAATGGATATCTGGGAAATTGTGGAAGGAGGATATACATTTCCAACAACATTTCCTACAGATACAGTAGGTAGAAAGAAATATGAAACCAATGATGAAGCTGTCAATACTTTATTCACTGATGCTCATAGCTATTTGCATTTAGGGTCAGAAGGTTTTTGCATTTTGGGTCACACAGTTTTCGTGCGGTGAACGACATGGTCATTACTTCAGAGATTTTTCGTTAAAGCAATAACATTGCTGGTTCAACTCTAAAAATCCTAGTTTGAAGAAGGCGGTATTGAAATAAGGAAAAATTTAAAGAGAAAGTTGTTCGTGGTTATTGAGAAACATATCTAAGATGGAAAATGAAGCACCCAAAAGTGTTAACACAAACACACATGCTGGAACCAGTTCAGTCCCCAGTATTAACCGGGATGCTGATACAAGCAACAATATGGCTACGGCAACACAACCATAACAGCAACAAGAAATCAGCCTCTTCGAGGGGGCAACCTCCTTTACATTACATAAATTAACAATTCTTGGATGATTCAAATGAAAATACCTCCTCTCTATATATAGGAGTCTAAGGATTCATAACATTATTAGAGCCTACATAACAATAATAATGTAAGGGCACAATAATAACAATAGTGGGCTTCTATCGGGCACAATAGTAACAATATGGGCACTACATGGGTACATCAATATAATAAGTGGGTTGTACTAATAACAATAAGGGGTTACACTAGTAGTATAGGGGCCTAACAATCACAGTCAGAGTTTGTCAATGTCATGCATCTTAAATCAACCAAAGAAATATGGGACAAAATTGTTCTAAGCTACGAAGGAGACTCTCAATATGAAACTCTTAAGATGCATAGTGATGAAAGCATAGCTAGTTACTTCCTACGTAGTCAATTGTATGAAGAATTCATCTAGGTGAAGAAATTAAGGAAGTTACCTTAGTTGAGAAAGTTTTGAGATCCTTGTTTGCTAAATTTGAATCCAAAGTTTCTGCCATAGAAGCAAAATAGGATTTACATAATATCACTATGATGCAGCTTCATGGAATCTTAACTTCCTTCGAGATGAGAAAAGGAGGACCATCATATATGAGAGAATCCACATTCAAATATTAAACAAAAGGAAAGGAAGAACACAATGAGTCGGGACATATTTCAGAAGAAGAAGATGAGGTAAACTTTATCAAAAAGCTTCAACAAGGTTTTGAAATATTCAGAGATAAGTTGCCCTTCAAATGATTTTCTTGTGGTAGAGTTGGTCATTATGCTACTAGACGTCCTCATAAAGATAAATTTGAAAAAGGAAAGGAATATGAAAAAGGGAATATAAGACAAGTTGTGAATAAAAGGAGTTACTATACTCATGAAGATAGCGATGGTTTATCTAATAGTGATGAAGATGAAACTAGACAAGATTATAGACTTCTCGTGGCTTATGATGATGATAATTTTTGGGATGCTTTAGAAGAGGAAGACCTTCATGAAGAAATATCTAAACTCAAAATTTGCTTAGAAGAAAATAATATGATTATAGATACCTTGACATACCAACTTGCTGAAAAAGGAAAACACAATGAAAAGCTAGAATGTGAAATTGTGGGTCTAAGAAAGGATTTGGAGAAAACAAAATCTCTCAATATTATATTTTCTAAAGGATTAGAAACTTTAAATGAAATTATCAAAGTTCAGCTTTCTCCTCTGATAAAGACAGGTCTTAGATATACTGAAAAAGCACCACAATCACAGAAGTCATCAACCTCCACCAAAAGCGATCTTGATGCAGCAAATACGAGTGAACAATATGACAATCGTCAACAAAGGCATAAAGTAGAGCACCAGGTAAATCAGACTCAATTTAATCCAAGGATAAATATAAGCCACAACCAACTTGAGGTAAATCATACTCAATTTACTCCAAAGATGAATATTAATAGAAACTACAATGAATAGGTCAATAGATTCGATAGGCCCAGGAACTTATTTAATGGGAAATGTTTTTCATGTCATAATTTCGGACACAAATATGCTCAATGTGTTTCTTAAAAAACCATTATGACTAGAGAAGCATGAAATCAAAGGAATGCAATAGGGATCAAGAAACGTTCCTATAATAACTTCTCTCTTCTTGAAAATGAAATAGAATGCTCAATCTGTAACAACTTTGGTCATGAAGAATCTGAATGAAAGACAAAATTTTGGTAAACATCTCAAAAGGAGAAAACTCCATTAAATCCAAAGATATGGAGAAGAAAACAATCTCAAATAGAAAGATGTGGTATAGCCTTGTATGCAGAAGGACAAGAAAATCAGTGGTACATTGATAGTGGATGCTCAAAACACATGATAGGTGACAAAGAAAAACTTCACTCATATAATGGCTTAGAAAAGGAAAAGAATGTCTCATTTGAAAATAACACTCCTGCTATCATAAAAGGTAAAGGCTTTATTTTCTTGAAAGAAAAGGTTAAAGCTAGAAATGTTATGTATGTAGACTATTTAAAGCATAACTTGTTGAGTGATAGTGAAATGTGTGATCAAGGAAATGAAGTGGCTTTTCGATCAAACGAATGTGTTGTTCGTGAGCTTGATATAGGAGAGATTGTGATCAAAGGTACAAGAAATCCAAATAACTTATACATACTCAAGGGAGGACAACGACAATGTTATCTAAGCAAAAATGATGAAAACTAGTTGTGGCATAGAAGATTGGGACATTTAAGATTTTCTCAAATAAGAAAAGCATGCGGATTCAAAGTTGTTCATGATCTTCCAGATATCAACATCTCAGAAAATACAATGTGCAAACCATGCCAGTTTGGCAAGAAAACCATAGTTCACTTCATGGAAAAGGAAGGGTCAGCTAGTAAGCCTCTTGAACTTGTCCATACTGATTTATGTGGACCATCAAGGAAAAATTCACCTTGTGGAGAAGAATTCTTTATTTTGTTCATTGATGGTTTTACTAGAATGTGTTGGATAGGTCTTCTAAAGCATAAAGATGAAGCTTTTGAAAAGTTCCAAGCCTTCAAATCTTTGGTTGAAAATGAATCAAATCGAGAAATCAAATGCCTTAGATTCGATCGAGGAGGGGAATTTACCTCGGATGAATTCTTTGACTTTTGTGAACAACATGGAATAAAAGGGCAATTCTCCACCATAAGGACTTCTCAACAAAATGGTGGTGGTTGAAAGAATGAACAAAATAGTTCAACAAATGGCTCGAGCTATGCCAGATGAATCTGGAACTCCTGCAACCTTCTGGGGTGAAGCTGCATTCGTTGCCATAACTATTCTCAACCAAGCAAATATTTGGGTAAACAACACTTAAACTCCGCATGAAATTTGGTATGGTAAGACTCCTACTCTAAAATACTTTAAAGTTTTTAGAAGAAAATGTTATATCAAAAGGACTGATGAAAAACTTGGTAAGTTTGAACCCAGAGTAGATGAAGGTATTCTTCCCAGTTATTCTTCCAGAAGTAAAGGATATAAATGTTATAAGAAAATACTTGGAAAAATTGTTGAAAGCATTGATGTTATAGTTGATGAAGCATGCAAAAATTAAAAATAGGTAGAATCAACAGAAGATTATGACAATGAAGAAGATGGGGATTATTTTCCCACATCAAATCAAAATAATATTAAAGAAGAAACCAATGAAACACCAGAAGAAGAGATAATGGTAGAAGAAAAGACTCCGTCCAAGTATGTTCAGAAAAAATCATCTAGAAACTCCAATTTTAGGGGAAAAAGAGGCAGGTGTATAGATAAGAAGAACTATTACAGGGACCTCAAGCTATCTAGCATTACTATCCTCCACTGAACATCAAAATGTAAAAGAATCATGCAAAGATGAATGTCGGGTCAAGGCCATGGATGAAGAACTTGAGAAAATTGAAAAAAATAATACTTGGGAATTAGTTCGTAGACGTAATGATAAGAATATTATAGGAACTAAATGGATATTCAAAAACAACCTGAATGAAAATGGAGAAGTCATTAGAAACAAGACCAGTCTTGTTTGTAAAGGGTATGCTCATCAAGAAGGTATATACTTTGAAGAAAATTTTGCACCTGTTTCTAGACTTGAAGTCATAAGGATGTTTCTTACTCTTTCTAGCTTTCAGAAATTCAAAGTATACCAAATGGATGTAAAATTAGCCTTCCTAAATGGAGATTTAGAAGAAGAAGTTTATATTGAACAACAAGAAGGATTCATTCTTGGAAATGATGCAAAACTTGTATGTAGACTCAAAAAGGCCCTCTATGGTCTGAAACAGGCTCCAAGGGTCTGGTATTACTGCCATGACGAATATCGACACCAACAAGGTTTTACAAAAGGTTCAACAGATAACAATCTATACAAAGATTGAAACTGATAAATTGCTAATTATTATTGTTTATGTTGATGATATCATTTTTGGTAGCAATGAAGAATCCATGAGTCAGAATTTTGCTTCACTAATCCAACAAGAACTTCAAATGTCCTTGCTTGGTGAACTTGCCTATTTTCTTGGTTTACAAGCTCAACACAATAGAGATAGTATTTTTCTCTCACAAATGAAATATCTCAAACAGATCTTGAAAAGGTACAAAATGGAATATTCTAAACCTGTATGTACCCCAACGGTAACATGAAGCAGTCTTAGCTCAAATGATGAATAATCAATAGTACATCAACCAACTTACAAATCCATGATTGGGAGTCTTCTTTATCTAACAGGTACCCATCCTGACATCATGCATGCAGTAGGAATAGTTGGAAGATTCCAAGCAAATCCAAAGGAATCACACCTTCAAGTAGTTAGTAGAATTTTCAAATATCTTCAAGGAACTCAGGACTTTGGTTTATGGTATCCTAGAGATGCAGATTGGGTAGGAAGTGTTGATGACGGAAAAATAACTAGTGGTGGTGCATCCTATATGGGTTCCATGTTAGTGTCTTTGTTCAGCAAGAAACAAAGTTCAATTACTTTATCTACAACTAAAGCAGAATATGTGGTTGTTTCATCTTGCTGCACACAACTACTTTGGATGATGCAAACCTTGCAAGACATTCAGATCACATATACTCCACCCATCTCCATTCTATGTGATAATACAAGTGCCATCAATACTTCAAAGAATCTAGTCATGCACTCCAATACCAAGCACATACCCACCAAATACCATTTTCTACATGAACAAGTGCTTGAACAAAAGGTTAAATTGGAGTATTTTCCCTCCAAAGAACAGACTGCTGATATATTCACTAAGTCAGTACCCAGAGAAACATTTGAATATCTCAGACAAAAGTTGGGAGTAGTTGCTGCATCATCCTATTGTTAAATCTATTTTTTTAGAGAAAGGTTATTATACGCATGTTTCATGAAGTATAGTCACGTATACAAGCGAGTTTTTGTGGGTTAAGGAGCGTATATGTTTTTTAGACAAGAAAAATAGTGCAGCAGGCTCTGATATGGGTGCTCTGTCTAATGTTGATGATTACAATGTATTGATATGCTCTGTTCATTAATTTTTATCTAACCGACAAAGATGCCTTGATGATTGACTTGTTAACAATGCACATGTAGCATAGGTTCAGGGGGAGCATTAACCTTCACTCGCATTCTACATTGTTGGCATTATGGTTACTGAGTCTAGCTATGGCTTCAGATATTTATACCTTTTGTTGCTTAAGTCATGTAAAAGTCTAGGGTGTGATATGTCTTCTCATACATTTGAATGAGTCCTATTGGACAAATGATGTAATTTGTATCCCCACTTTGCATGAGATGGATGATGTAATTATATTTTGTCATGTATAAACAATTGGTATATCCCCACTTGGTTGGATGGATGAGTTAAATTTAGTATATCCCTACTTGGTTGGGAGATGGATGTATGTATGAGTCATTAGTGATAGGAAGGTCATACTCACATAGGTGAGTTATAGAGTTATGATATTCTTTTGGAGAATATTTTTGCACTGTGCTTATGCTCAGGGGAAGCATGAATGGTTTCAGTACATCTCAGCATGTTAAAAGGGGAGCTCAATCAAACAATTGAGCATGTACTCAAGGGGAGCATGAACAACATAGGGGAGAGAATATCTTGGTCCACACTTTGCACTTGATGTCAAAGGGGGAGAGTGTCTTGGTGTTGTTGTTGCCATCAAGTCCAAAGGGGGATATTGTTGGCATTATGATACAAGTGTTGCCCTTGATGGAAACTCATTCAGATGAAAGTTCATAGTGGAGCAAGTCAACAACAAAGGATTACAGATCAAAACTCCAACGAATGAAGAAAGAGAGGTATACTCTGGTTCACTTTGTCCAAGGCGTCTATATACGCAATTTAATAGAACAAAAGTAGCGTATAATGTATACATGCACTTTCACAGGAGGAAAGGCGTGTACATGCTGGAAAACCAATTTTTTGGTCAAATTTATTTGATCCAAGGTATTTTGATCTAAGGTAATTGGTCCAAGGCATTTGGTCCAAGGCATTGACCCTAGGTATTGGGTCCAAGGTATTGGTCCGAAGTGGTTTTGGTCCAAGGTATTAAGAAAGGCCTAAGAGTATATAAGGAGGATAAGATCATTATGCCAAGAAGTGCAAGCAATGAGATTCTAAGGAATACTTCTATCTGATGTATATATTATGTTGCAGGGTTATATTTGGGACTAGATCTCAAATTTTCATGCGCACCTTAAGTTCAACATTGGATCAAGAATCATGAGACTTGAAATGACTTATTCTTGAATGATATGATATTGGTTGAGACCAGATTTGATATTTTGCACCTCTTCTAGTTGTTATCTATCATGATTTGAGTTTGTCTGTAGTCTGAAATTGCAACAAAGTTCTAAGTCAAAATTTGCAGATCTGTACGCAAGTTCTTCTTGGCCAAAGTGCGTGTACATGCAGGTTCATCTCTTTCATGTACCGTGTACAAAAAGAAAAGCTTATGTTCATATGTAACTGATCTATCTGAACAAATTTTGTTGTTTTACTGCTATCTATCAATGAATTCCTCTTAGATCTTAACATAGAACTGTTTTATAAGGAAATTGAGTTTGATTGATTGATTGATTGAGATGGAAGGGTGATCCTTGCTGCTATCTATTTTGAAATTTGTAATATGATAGTAGATCTTTAGAATGTCACTACTTGGTACAGTTTGTCGTTCAGAAGTTAATGATTCAGTATCTTTAGAGACATACACAGGTTGGGTTAATGGAGGTAGTGTATGCACGCAATTTGGGCTCAACCAAGTAACGTATACACTCTAATCCATGAATTTTGAGGTACGTTAGGTTCCTAATAATGATGAAGGGTTCTAGGTTCAGCACAGTGTTCTGGTGTGAGTGATCTGATTTTTTAGATTAACTGAATATTGGTTGATGCAGTTTAAATTTAAAAGGCTTTGATGGGTCCAGTGTGTAAATTTGATGAAATGTGGCCTTTAGCTTGTGGTGTTGTGATCCAAGATTATCCAATCTGAAAATTCATGAAACGTGGTCCTTGGTGGAAGGGTGGAGTTTTCTATAGGCTGGCACCTATGTACTAGTAAACATATTGGCTAGTATAAGAGATAGGGGGTTGTAGCTCCCTTCCAATAGAAGCTGAAAATGAGAGAAGGTTGTAACCTTTGGTAAGTAGAATCTTGCATATCGGTATGAGTTTGCACCAATACAAGATTGTAAACGATTTTTCTTATTATTAAAAGAAGACAGAGGTGACAACAGTGGGTGGTTTTTACCCACATTGGATTTCCACCTTAAATATTGGTGTTCATGTGTGTTGCTTATGTGTGATGCTTTATTCTACTTTTACTGCACTGTCTAATAAATCTCTGATATACTGGTTTAATCTCAACACATAATAAACTATCTAAATTACAATTTCTCTGCACATATTCTAGTTTCTTTAAGCACAGTCATGTGTACATGTTAATTCACTTCATTGAAGTAGCGTATATAACTCTGTTTGAGAAATAAAACTATCAATCTTATAATATTGATTCACCCCCATCTTAGTATTATTTCCAACAGTTAAAACATAACTTAAAATATTAATAGATTTTTATAAAAATTTCAATTTTATTTAATATATCTTCATTTACAAAAAAATCCATATATAAATATTATCAAAATATTTAATTGACTTGGAAAAAGGAAAAGCTAAAGCTTGAAATATTAGACTTAAAGGAAGATATAACAATAATTGTTTAAATTTTGAGGATGTATTATGTTGTTTTATTGAAATTTCAAGATAGTGGTATGTAGGTAAAATTTTTTCTTGTAAGTTAGTATAAAATGATTTCTATTAATATAAAAAGCTTAACATTGATTATATAGAGATAAAAATGTTCATATAAGTATTTTGACACAGACTCAAAGAAGAAACTATTATGGAATAGACAACCATTACAATATCATCTAACATGGGTTTGTTTTTAGAAGAACTCTTCTTACTTTTCTTCTTCACAACCTTGGTCCAACCTAAAGGTTATTTTTGAGAGTTGAAGGTGTTTCCTTGTCATAGTTAGAAGAAGGATATTAATTGATATGCTTCACCATAGCTCAAGAAACATCTCTCATAACCAATTCCCTATTTGTAGGGTGATTTGAGATCCTAGTGGAGTCCTCATGAGGTTTACATGCAATAATATTTTGATCTTGATATCGTGGAAGCATATCATCATCTATGAACTTATCCTATTGATAAAAAGGAGAATAAGGCTCTTCCTCCGCATGGGGTTAGTGACAAGGTTTCGAACTTATTGATTTAGAATTTTTGTTGTGTTGCTTCTTGGTATAGATTGACCTAGGGCAACAATTTTGTAGATGCCCCATCTGAAGACAAAGACAAAACCAAAATTTTGTATTCTCATAATCTAGGGATTGGTTCGAATGTAATCTTGAATTTTTAAATTTATTCTCTCTCACAACCCTTTACTAATTTCAATTTCCACATAAATTATTTCGTAGGTGTAAAAACTAAACTTTCTTTAGGAGATATCTGTGGAAATATAATGACCTCAAATATTGAGAAGTGTTATAGATGGGCAAGAAAAAATGGAACTAAAGCCCAAATTTAAAGTTTAGATTATGATGAATAAATATGGGAAGAAAGGTCAGGGAGGGAGGAATAGGAGGGCTTATGGTTGGTCCAACAAAGGTTCCTCCACTTCCAACCAACTCCCATCCCCGTAGTAACAAATTATATATGGGAGATAAGGGAGGGGTTCTACTAGTAGCGATCATCAAAGGTACATGTACAAATGACGGATTTGGAGAAATATATGGCATATAAAAGGAAGAGTGTAATGGAGGACTAGGTTATGGAGGAAATGCATGGTTATGTCTCAAATCCTGCACACTCATTCTTGAGGGATACTAAATACTTTAAGACCATCAACATATACTGGGTCATGAAGATAGTGGTGGCCTTGGTAGTAGATAAAGCATAACAAGCCTAGGATATCACTCTCGACACAATCAAAATGTTTAATGGAAAATTTAAACTGATGTTTAGGAGGGGGTAGTGTGTTGGATTTGTAGTGACTGTAGTCTCTTTAGAGGAGAAAAATCAACCATTTAAAGAGGATACAAGGGAAGTTCCCATCCAATCCAATCAACTTGGATGAGGTGGGATCACTCTCTAGCATAAGATTTGACGAAAAAGGTCTATATGTGACATATGCTAAGAAAAAGGATGTTAGGATATATCCCTCACTTTTGACATAGTAACTAGGTTTAAGATATAGGATTTATTTTATAAAATATTAGTTAGGAATATAAACTTCCATTAATTATGTTAGAATCACAATTTCTGTTTTCCTTAGGAAATTTGCTACACAATATGAATTGTGACCTAAACATAATAAAATCATTAAGCTACACAATGATTAGTTTATGCAAAAGTAGTCAACATCATATTGCTTATAATTACCAGTTTACTCATCTAATGAAATATAATTTATTTTACATAAAAACAAACAAACAAGCAAAAATACCTTGGTTTCTAGATGTTGATGCAAACACCATGGTGGTATCCAAAATTCTCGTGTGGGTTAGTTTACATAATCTACCATTGCATTTTTGGCATCATAAGGTATTAGAGGGGATAGAAAATTCTTTGGGGAAATTATTAAACATGGATGTAGGTTGAGTCTCAAAAGGCATTTTCACCTTTGTGAGAACCTTTGTAGAGGTAGACCTTACTAAACGTTTACTGGATCACATTTTTTGTTTCACAATAGTCTATAGTGGTCACAATCCCTTGACTATGAGAATACGACTTTCTGATGTTGTACATGTCTTCAAACCAACCATCTTCAAAGTGTGCATGCTCAAGTTAAAATTAAAAAAAAATGACCTCAAAAGCCAAAAGGTCCACAATTTTCAAAAAGTTGGGAAGCAGAAGGAGAAGGCACAGAAACCCCAGAAAACACTACAAACATAAATGATCAAAAATCCCATGACACCTCATAGAAGGAAGAGGCCGTGCATAATTATGCATTAATTCCAATGCCTTTCATTCAAGAGAAGGAGATTGATATGATTACATCTGAAAAATAATTAAGTGGTATCAAACAAATTCATGCATCCGAAAGTTTGAATTGTGATAAAGAAATCCCAGTAAATGTAAAAGAGAATTAAATGACTATTGTATCATCCATGTCCAACCCTAGTGGTTGGTGGAAAGGTGAAAGAAATAAAGGTAGAAAATAGTAGACTAGTGTTAACTCTTTGATGAGTTTTTATTGATCTTGGACACTAAGATATCTTGGTGTATCCATATGCCTTTTAACATCTGCAATATATAATTTTGTTCAATTATAAATAAAATTATGATTTTTCCTTTTAAAAAAAAAAAACAAACAAAAACAAATTCCTAACTATACACATCTATTGAATTTTTTACAATACGCAATAAGATTTAACCTTTATAAAACATGATAGAATATGGATATTCTAAAAAATTAACGACAATAACCAATTATTTACTAAATGTTCTTTATTTAAATTTTGTTAAACTAGAGACATATATGCCTCATCATTTGGTTTAAAAATTCTTATAAAATATAATAAAAAAATTGTTTTATCAAAGTTTAACAAAAGTAAGGAATTATATGGTTTATTTTAAAATATTATTTTGTTTGAAGTGATTAAAAATTACAACAAAAATTACAAATTGTTTCAACTTATAAAGTTTTAGAAATTGTTCAACACATTATTTCATGATGAAGTTTATGAAAGTATGTGCTTATTTTACTAATGTTGATTTTCTTTTTTATGTTTTTGGAAAAAAAAATGATCATTTAGGAAATCAACTCCTTATAGTATCTTAATTCTATTCTAATATATAATTTTATTTGCATCAACATTTCTCCAAAAATTTAGATGCAGTAATATTTTTAATACTTTGCAAATATTTCGAGAATGCCTTATAACTCTTTTCGCATTGTTCACCCCAAGCATAATATTAATGAGATGTATCCTTTATAACATTAATGTCTATGTTGAACAAGATTTTATAAACTAGGTGGGATTCTTAGGAAAACAAAGGAGAGGGTAAACATAATTTATCTTATCATCGAATTTATGCATTAGGGTTTATGCTCTTACATGTCTCTCTTTCATGCATTTTCAGATGATTTGAGAGAGTAAAAGTAGCATACTTGGTGGTTTCTATGAGTAATTTAATTTCGTTTCACACTTTTTTTTATGTATCTTCAGAAGCAATCAATTATAAAAATTTCAGCTTAAACAATAAGAAATGGGTGTAGTCATGCTAGATTGTCATGTTTGTAAAAGTTTATAATGCAAGTAGGGCATTTCTTTAATTTTATGGTATTTTGATAGAATTATGACATCTTTCAACATTTCTTTTTTTCTAATGAGATATAGAATGAATATTACACCCTTGGTTAAGTAAGATTGGGATATGCTCAATATATGAATATAAAATATATTGCTCACGCATCATATAGATAAATAATGGTGTTTGATATTGGAATTTAAAATGCTTGATTTTTTTATTGTATTTAAAATTTAATAGTGTGTATATTTATCAATGTATATATAAACTATCAAGAAGTTACTTTAAGATTCTAAAGTAGGCTTAGTCTAACTTATAGATGAAATAGACTTTTTTTAATGTCATCAAACAATTTTAAGAAAGACTATAATTTTTTGTTGTTTAGAATGCATAAATGGATTTAGAACTTTTTAAAACCCCTTGGGGCACTCCAATTTTGCAGATTAAACAACCTAAACTCAAGTTTTTAGAAATCTTTGAGAAATTTTGATTAAAATTAACCATAAAACATATCATGAAATAGATCATTTCATCTATAAGTTAGACTCCACTTGAAGTAGTCTAATTTGTAGACCAAAAAACAATTCAAGAATGAATATGATTTTTTGTTATTTAAAATGCCTAAATAAATTCAACAACTTGAAAGACCCTCGAAAACACTTCAATTCTGCAACTCAAAATTTTAAAATCTTATTTTAAATTTTAATATTTAAAAAAAAAATTCATTTAATTTTTTTTAATTTAAAAGTGTATATTAAATTTGCTTATCTCTTAATATATACTATTTTAAAATATTTTATTTAATTTACTCATACCTATTGACATATAGCTATCTTTTTTATTAGGAAAAAATATAAAAACATTAAAAATAACTTTTGAAATGGTGCTTTTTGACTTTGCAAAAACATCCAACAACACATCAGTCTTCTTAAAAAGTCTGGTTAAGAAACCTGCGCCTCTGCCGACTTTGCCTGGTAGTCAGCATGTGATATATGTCAAACACAATTATTCAATTCACACCTTTGAATCCTCTTTATCTTTTCCCTTTCTTCCCTAACAGAAAAAGCATATCAAATACCGTACGCAAACTTATTATTTTATGAATGTGATTATAAATTTCGCTCTTTCATAACTATAAATATAGTTCACATATTCCCTCCCTTTCTTCCCTAACAGACAAAACACAGGTAATACGTGCACAAACTTATTATTTTATGAATGTGATCATAAATTACACTCTCTGATAACTATAAAATATAGTTCACATATTCCCGGGATCTGCTTGTGCAGAGCTTATATTTGGTAAATGAAAGTTTATCAGTTTTGTGAATTTCAAAGCTGTGCACATGGTAAACAATGCCCTCAAATCACACACCAGTGATGTAGAAAGGCACTTCTTGGGCTAGTATTATTATTATTCTCGCTTCGATACTGGGAGTAGGGGTAACATCTCTTCATTCTCGGAAGAGAAATGAAGAGACTGAGTCACATCTGAGATGATAAATGAAGAGATGTAGTTAGCCATTTGGTTTCTGATATGCTTAATCCCTGCTTGTTTATTGGGATTCCCATTTCATATTTGGTTGGGTTTGCTTACGCAGTTGTCATCCCATTTTAATTAATTTTTGAATTTATTAAAGATTTCATTAGTTGAGTTTTTAAAACCGTATTTTTAATTTTTAAAAGTTATTAAAAATAATATTTCTTCATTAATTAGAATATCCAAGAATATCCAAAGCAAAACTGATGGTAAATCTTAGAACTGAAAATTAAATGTAAAATAAAAAAAAACAATTTATATATTTTAGTATGGTTAAATAACTCCGTACAAATTCAATAAGATTTTCAATGGCTGTATCTCCGAAATCTTCTTTTAATATTTTTCATGTATATGTATCTTCTGAACTTCCCTTTTATGACTATAATGTTGAAGTAATATTTTGAAAATTTAAAGAGCTTCTTCTATATTTGTTTTAAAAAGGCGATAGCATTTATAAAAAATTATTGTAATTTGTGTTAAAAATATACATTAATGTTGATTGGTGTTTTTCTTATTCGCAGCGGTGCACTCCGACAGCTAGGGTCTATCTTTCTTCATTGACGTTGATCTTTCTCGATCTGTGTCAATGGCTTTGTACTTTGGCTTTTAAGACCATAATGAGTTATCGATTCACTAGAGTAATAAAACAAATAATAATGAGCTTTTTTATAGGGTTCTTATTATGGGCTCTCTTTTGGTTTATTTGTGCATATTCTCTCTGATTTTCTTGTTCCCATTAGCATTTGTGATTGTTTTTTTGGAATATTGTCACAAGATGCTTTCGTCGTCTTCTTTTTCTTTTTTTGGTGAGGGCCTTAATTTTCTCATTTTTATGGATAAGGATGTTGTTTTGGAGACTTATTGTCTTTATGTCACAAGTGTGCAATTTTAATGGTTTCTAGCTTGAATTATTGATCTCCATGGTTGGATTTCAAGATTGTGTATGTTACATATGAAATGAGAGGTATTTACTCACCTTTATGTAAGGGGTTTCATTATTGACTTTTATTTTTCTGAATATAGGGATAATATCTTCAATTATGGTTCTTAGTTTTTGGAAGTTGTGGTTTACGCATGATGCATTGAACTTTCATTTTCGACCTTTCAATTCAAAAGAATTTAATATTTCAAACTAATTTGATATTGAGAATTTTAAAGATTAAATCTGTTGATTATTATACTTAGTATAATGTTGAACTTTGATATTTGCATTTATTAATAAAATAATAATCATGACATTTCAATATTTTCATTACATTTTAATTCATAGCTATATAAATTAATGATGATGTTGAATAGGCATGGTCTATAGGACCATCAAAACGTAAGATTACTCAAAGTTTTTTTAGCATTTTATTTCTTCAAAAACATATATGGAAACCCTCCAAGATCACAAAGCTTTTTTGATTTAAAAAATAGAAACGGTTGGTAATGAAACAAATAATTTGAAATTTACATGTAATGGAGTATAAGCTGACAATCTATGGGAATTTTTATTTTATTTTCAGCCCTCTTAGTGTCATAAAAGTGACACATTTTTCCATTGGATAATGTTTTGGAAATTGACCAATATGACCCTTGTGAAAGTTCGTAGTTATTCTAGCAATATTTATGTTCTTTTTTTTACACTATCATGTTTAATCGTAAATAAAAGGAAATGATAAATACAAAAATGCGATTAATCGGTGGATTTATATTTGAAACATCCATAAATATTTAAAAAAACATTTAAGTTAATGATAAATATAACCACTCATTTGATATTCTAGATGTATTTCGAGTTTTGAAAAACCAAGAAAAAATGGTGCAGTCTACTATAGTTTCCATGAGATACAATGATGAAGTGGGCACCATCATATTTCTTAGTTTCATCCCTATCGCCAATGATGTGAGCTTCCATTTTCTAACAACGATGACTATGGATGTTTATGGTTTTCCCCTACAATGACACAATTGTTTATTCAATATGGAGGATCAAGGGAGTTCAAGAACAGAGGAGGGCTCACTCTAAGGCTAGTCTTGGATTTAAAATTGAGCCAAGGAGAATCACAAACTCTATCATTGGAGACCTTGTTTTTTTGGTGTGGGTGAGGAGGCAATACATGTCAGGTATCTTGTTTTTTCTCTAACTTCCATTGATGTTTTTCTCTATGTTATGTGTTTTCTTCAATATACTTTATTCCCTCGATCTTTGTGGCTTTGGGGCCTACGATGGTGCTATGGTTAGTCTTTCCTCATGCTCAACCCTCTTGTCATGTATCCCCTTTCCCTCACACTAAATAGGCACAAAATAATACATTTCATATTTTTATTAGAAATGTTAGGGGAAAGTCCTCTTCTTTTTTGACCAAAATCATTTAAGGAAATTTCAACTTAAAAGTATCCATAAAATTTTCATGTAATTTTCATGTCATAATATGTAAATCAATCAAAATACTTCAAATTTAAAAAGAGATACATGTAAATAGTTTGGAGGGAAAAGAAAAAAAACTACTTTTATTTATTTATATTCTTAGCTATCTCCTTATAGGTTTACTCAAATATATAGTTTAGGCACTCGTCGGATGAAGACTTAAATTCAAAATTTGAGGAGTACCCATTATGCATAATTTTGAGAAGACCCGCATTGATAAAAATTGAAGATACATTAAAAAAGTATATTCAACACACTTGTTTTAAGTTATCTTAATCTTTTATTAATGCGGGTCTTCTCAAAAGTATGCATAATGGGTACTCATTGGATGTGGAATTTAATTCTGCACCCAAAGGGAATATACACTTGAAATTTGAGTAAACTTACAAGGATATAAGAAAAAATACAAGTAAAAAGGTAGTTTTATTCTTTTCCCTCCAAATTTGTAGCTCTTATTTTATTATTTTGACTATTATTTTAATTCTTTTCCTTAGGAGGTCACTTTTGGGCTTAAATTTCCTCTAATGTTCATCCTATGTCTCTTCTCTAATGTAGTATATTGAAGATAAATCTGGCATGCCTATAATATTTCAATATCTAAAATTTGAAGGGAAGGTCCTTGAATATTCCTCTTAGCTCAAAGACCACAATATCATAAAAAACTCAACTATCATGATGAACACAAGGTTATGTTGGGGAACTCCTAGTGTTAGGATATCAGTCAAACTTTTGTCTCTTTTAGGAAAGTAGTGCAATGGAAGGTTACAAAACTAGAAGAGCCAAAATATTCGAGACACTTATATAGTATATAAAATGGAGAAATATCCAACCATGGAGGCCAATAAATTACAAGTATCTTCCCTATTTTATTCTCCAAATTCTAAGGCTATTATTATAGATATAATGGTTTGTGGCCAAAACCCAATGATTTATTTCAAGTATTTTTCACATCTTTTACACCCAATTGTGACACTTACTTATGTTCCAGTGGTTTGTTTATACTCAGAAGAACCTCAATTTTGTTCTAAATGGCAAGCCATGGTTTTGTGGAAGGACTAGCTTATTCAATATTCCATGGTCCCATGAGATTGATGCCACATCTATGGTGGTCTCAACTATGGCAGTTTGGGTAAGGCTTTGAGACCTCCATCTTTGTTTTTGACATCTCAATATTCTTGAGGATATTTGAAATGATATGGGTGAATTTAAAAAAATGGACCTGGATCAAAAAAATAAAGGTCTCTTCATCTTTGGAAAAACTTGTGTGGAGATAAGCATCAACAAGGGATACTAGATCATATAACATTTAAACAAAAAAAATACAGTGGTCCCAAGTATTAGATTATGAGAACATGAAATTCCAATGTTGAGTATCTTGTCAAATAGGACATTTGTAGAAAACATGTCCACATGGTAAGAAGATTCCAAAATAGTAAAAGAGACAACCCAACAAGCCAAAACGATCATATTTTTTTGGGCTTCACCTTTCAGGAGGTGAAGAAGAAGATAACAAAAAGGTCCATAATGTCCAATCAAATGCCAAGTTTGATGGGATGTTGTGGTACAATTAGGATCTATTACCCTTCTTTAGAAGGGTCATAAACCTAAAAGTCATCAAGTTATGGATGGGAAAGGGGGCACAAAAAGAGCTCATGTTTTAGAGAGCTCAGATTCAAACAAAGAATATTGCCATATGGAAGTAGGTCAATAATTGGCTTTGGCTCTTGTTGAACCAAATTTAGATGGTTGGAATAAAGTACAAAAAAGGAAAGGCAAGAAAGAAAATATAATCACAAGTTTTCAAACTTAATTTTCTTTGTTCTTTTGTTGTATGTTTCTCAAAGTTGTTAGTTTCTCTTTCTATCTAAATGTTGTGAGGGATATTCTTCTACATTGTTTACAACATATGGAAAATGTAATTTCATTTTCCCAATGATGGATAAAAATACATGTTTATTTCTATGTGAAAAAAATAATAAATATAACCAAGTTGATAATATATTTACTAATTGGAGCCTTAAATAAGATGATCATGTTATGTATTTATTGCATTAACTGCAATCTTATTTTTCACCCTTATAAATTATATTATTCATAATTATATACAAAAAAATATGAAAAATATACTAAATCAAATTTATCTAAAAAATATAATTCATTCATATTTGTTTTACTTAATTATTTAAAAAATAATATTTAATAAATATACTTTAATAATTAAAACATTAATAATTCAATCCTTTTTAAATTGAAAACTTTATTAAATTAAGAATTGTCTTCAAAACCAAAGTATAATGATGTTTCTTCTTATTCATGTAGGGGGTTTCCACTTTCTCTAAAGAAAGCACGAAACTACCAACTATCTTCCTCAAAGGGAAAACAAAAAAAAAAAACCAAACATTTTGGTTCTAACCAAACAATACAAAACATAAGAAATGATCAGATACACTAGAAAATTTGTAAAGTATTAAGAGATAGAGAAAAAAAGGAGTTGGGTCCTTTGCACTAAATTTGGGAGGGGTTAAAGTATTAGAGTCACAACAAATATGCCATTATACATGGGCCAACCTTACTTCGAACCTACCCATGAAATAAATTGATTTCTTAGAATTCTATTAATATCCTTTGGGGAGGCAAACACATTGTATCTCTCCACTTTCTTATCCTTCAAAAAAATTCCAAGGACGGTATTCAACTACAAATGCAGTGCAATTGAGTTGAGGTGTTGGTTTCTTCATCCCCTGATATGACTAGGGTTAGGAACCTAGTAGGAAACCTCCTCCAATCTCTGAAAATTATAATAAGATTTCCTCTTAGCACCCATCATGGTCTCCAAATTCCTAATTTATCGGCAAGCCTCAAGATGAACAACATTGAAATAAGCCTCATTCAAGTGAAAAAATATGAGCCCTGTGTTGGCTTTATGAGCTATCACCATGACCACCCTCCTACTGCACATGTGTTTCTAAGTTGGCATGGCGTATGAAAGGGTCTTAGTCCTCAATTTTCCACACAAAAACCCACAACAAATAGTCTGACGAGTGTACCAGCTTGGATAATGAACACTTACAATACACTAGCTAACAGTAAAACAAATATCAACTCTAGATAACTAACAATAACTTAGGCCAATGGATACACAAAACCTACCAGTCACATAAGGGAGATAGTCACCTCCACCCTTAGAACCCATAATTCTCTTAACATTAATACAAATCCATAGACATACCCAAAAAAAGGGCATGTCATGGTAATACCCTCTTTTCTAATCCAAATAATCAAAGCTTCAAGTATTGACATGAACCAACCAATGATAATTTTCAAAAACCAAAAGTTGAACAGTAACACTAACCTTGATGCCAAGAATAACAAATATATGGACTAATTTCCATTATATTAACCCTAAATCCGAACACACTAAATTTAACTAACATTCCAACCAAACTAGGACTCACGTTACGAACTAGAGTGACTTAAAATGGAGAAAATCTAGAGAAAAAAGATATGAGCAGTCTAACCAAAATTTATAAGGAAAGACGAAAACCAATTTCGTTAGCAAGTTCGAGATTCTAATGCAAACGAAAATTTTTTACTTCCTTGACCTACATTCACCACTCTCCATCACTTACCAAACCTTGAACTAAGCACAACATCCTCAACACAAGAGTGAGACTTGAACACTTGCAACAAAGAGATCAGATCCTCAAACTTGCTCCAGACCCATACTCCTTCACTCACCCCAAGTTCATGTTTCTCCCACCAGCACGTCATTTTCCTGACCATTTGTTTCACCGCAGGCAGATGTGTGATAGGGGCACGCCACATCCACACCCTTTAATACAAATCATGTGAGTAAGGTGGTAGGATCTCTGATGAGACCTCCTCATACACTGTACCTGCCCCATCGAGGAATTACTTAATAATATTTTAAATAAATATATACATCAATATTATAACAAATAATTAAAAAAATTAACCGATGAAATACAACTTTAATGAGAAAACAATTAGCATGTCTTGTAAATATGATTTTACTAGAAATATATTATTATGTCTTTTTTAGTTTCATAGCTGTAAGCATGTTTTAATTCATAAGTCTATTAATATTTATAATGTTTAAATATTGAAAATATATTTCTTATATTTTTACATCAGTTATCATCTTAGTAGTACATTATTATATTTGTCCTCAATTAACATGCCTTATAAATGTAAATATTATTTTATTAGAAATGGATTATTGTATCTTTTGTAGTTTCATAAATGTAAACCTGATTTAATTCATATGCTTTTTAATGTTGGAATTTTTAAATATTTAAAACATTATTTTTATATTTTTAAATTCATTATCATCTTAGATACACATTATTATATTTTTTCTCATTTTAATAAAAGTTAAATCTTATGGTGTTTTCTTAATAATATATTTTTCTTTCTTATATTTATTTTTATTTATATATAGATTTAGTTTAAAATTTAAATTTTATAGTTCAATTAGTAAAACAACAAATATTTTCTTCTTATTCACATTTAAATTAACTTTACACCATTTCCATTGGGGTGGCTATCAAGAATATGTAGGAGGGTAGGGTGAGCCTACTACCTTGCCAGCTCAAGCTATATTTGAGAGGGGGTGGCATGGCTAACTTGCCTCTTGCATGGAGAATGTAATAGTTTCTTTTTAAATTTAAGTATATGAAAAGTATCCATTCCTTTTGTAGTTTTGTTTGTAGAGTCTATATCTTCTATAACCTATATGATGTGTTACAGCCCCTTCCATGTCATATGTCAGGTTAATTCTTTAGTATCCTAGGGATGAGGGGGTTGAGCATGGAGAATTATCTATAATACTTAGAATTACTTTATGCCTCTTCCTAAAATGAGGTTGTCTATGCTAGATAGTCGTGCCAGAGTGGTTTGGTTCTACATGTTCCTTGGACTAGTTCACAGATTCATCACGTTTTGGTGCTCTAAAAGAGAGAAAAGTAGCATATTAGTAGATGATTCTAGTTGTGTTGAAGGGAATTCACACTATATTTTGTGGATTTCTACTGATATAGTGTTATTACAAAAGCATTCACCTCCGAATATTCACTATAACAACAATTGAATGCTTGGAAAACATGGGACACTATAATTTGGGTATTATTTGATAATCTCAAATCCTTTCATTTTTCTCTTTGCTCATAATTTATTTGGTTTAGTTTAGTCTATTTGATAATGGTTGTTGGTGGTTGGCATTATGACCTATTATGTGTTGCAATGACCTTAGCTAAATATTTCTATCTGTTACACCATCTATTTATATTTTCGTCCTATCCAGGATAACTTGACCAAGCCTCCCACCAGTTCTCATTTTTGCCTTCCTTTTGGCATCTCCAATCTTTGTACCTTCTCTCCTATATTGTTGTCGCTTAGTTTATATGGTTGGTTCTTCATATTTCCAATGCACCATGCCCCAAAACCACATGGAAAGTCACCATGGGAGAGGTGGTCATGGCCCCAAAGGAATACCAGAAGCCTTAGCTTAGGAATAATAGGCTACGACCATCTACTATTCAACTACGCCTCTTGATATTCTTGATGAGATTCACTAACTTGAGAACCTCATAGCCAATCACCATCAAGATTTATAAGATTATAAAATTGGATGACATAGCTCATTGGGTTCTCGATATTGGACACACTAGGGGAAGACAAAGTCAATACTTAAACTCCATCACCCTCCATTGGTAGTGAAAACCCTTTTAGGAAGGGTCTTCCAAGAGAAACATGAGGAGTAGAATGGAATTATCTCTTCTTTGAAAAATATTATGTGAGTCCATCATTACTAGTGTTCATGCCTAGAAAGCCTGGATGCATAACTAGCCCACTTAAAGAGCCATCTACATTGTGATATTAAGCCTTCATATCCTCTAGGGATCGATGACCAGGATCTGGCTCCGATGATTTCCTCGGACTCGTAACCTTATGCTATGCATTAAAGTAGTATTTTTTCTTTTACTTGAAGTTAAATAATTGATAAGCTCATTTGTATACAATAGTTGGCATTAATTTGGTTAAGACTTTCTCCCCCATAAGTAGTCAAAATATTTGGTTTCCCTTGTGGAATATTGAGACCACCTATGATGAACTCATGAAAACAATGTCTCTTTGACAAATGTATTTCAATATTTTGAGGTAATATTAAAATAAATTAACAAAACAATATAGAATTTTTTTATTGGTTTTACTAATAAATAAAATATTTATCCTTTTTCATTTTATGACAATTATATGAATTATTTTTCTTTATGAAATAATTTTAATGAATTTAATTTATAATAATTTAATTAATTTTCAAAAGATATGTTTTTTAGTAATATTATTTGAAAATTGTAAATATGAAACAACTAAGTTTGAATAATAGGAAATCAAAATTTTATGACAATTTAAGTCTACAACCAAAAAAATATTATAGCCTAAATCCAATCTTACAAGAAAACTAGCCAAAAGAATTTTCCATTTATATTTACTTATAATTATGAATAAAATATTATCAATATAACATGGACTTTGGTAGGATTTTCAATTTTCTTAAGATGAAAGGCTCATTGGGCCAAGAGGTCCATTCTACAACATAGTATTAGGGTAATTATGATTCTGTATGTTCTCAACATTGACATGTGTTGCTCCTAAAATAAAAATAAAATATTTTACAAATTGGAAAGAAATCTTGATTATAATAAAAGACAAACATGAATATGCATGCTTAGTTAGTTTTTAACTAAAAGCATTAGAAAACATCCATAATCCTAACCTCACTATTGTCAATCGATTTGTGGTTGATATTAAAATCCAATGTGGTAAAATTATTTCACTTATTCTTAGTCATATTTCGATGTCGTAGTATAATTTTATAACTACTTTAAAATGAGATAATTTAATTAGAAGTAAAAGAAAAATGTGTGACTAAGATGTTTAAACATTATAATTTTCAAAAATATTTCAACACATGATTTAAATAAAGTATTTAAATATATTTGTTTTTTAATTGACGTCAATATAAACTTCATATATATCTATATATAGAAATAAAATGTTAAAAGACAATTTAAACAATGAAAAATTACACATTGTATATAGAGGAAACCATTACAAACTCATTGGTGTTTATGAAGGGATGAGAGGGATACAATTTTCTCCTAAATAGTTTCAAAGTCAGTATAGTTTCAATCTGTGGAAAAGTTGCAAATTGAGTATACCTTTTATGGACTAAAATTATACCAAAAGGATTAAAGCATTATAATTTGCATGGGAATTTTTTCCTCAAAATTCGATGTGTTTCTATAATGATGAAAACATTGTTCAATAATGTTCTTTTTATTGTACGTCATTCAAGTTATCACCATGAAAAGTGCATAATCATTTTACGTAGTTTATAAAGTTTGTTTGAAAGTTATAAAAAGTTTGCTTAGTATTTATTTGTAATCCAACTTTATGCAAAGCATAAGAAATTTGAAAACTAGTTGAAGGTATGCACTTTGTTAAATAGTTGCCAAGTCAGTATACATATTTCCTAAGTAATCTAGTACCATAAGAAATAATCTCTCTTCACTCTCCTCCCAACGCATTTTTATGAAATGAAAAAACTTAACCATCTCGGCATAGGATTGGAGGGTGTGTGATAAAGGTGATATATTGTTCTATAACACGAAACTTTTACTAATGAATAGGTTTGAAGCTTAGCTTGGTCTCACAAAAAGTCACATTTACCAAGTGAACAATTTGACCTTTTTCAAAATTAGTTCTTCTTAGCAACACTTTTTCATTTCTTGAAAAGATTATATAAACACCAATATACAAGTGTCCCCTAAAACAAGGATGGTACGATATATTTTTGTTCCTATTTCTCATTCACTAAACATTTCAATTAAAATTGAATGCCAAGTAAAAGGAATTGTGAGAGGAGAAGGAAATATAAAAGTGATTAAGGAAGAATAGGTGTTAGAAATAAAAGTAGAGGAATTTGAGAGTAAATGAAAAAATAAAGAAGCCAAAGGGAGTGGCTCAAAACTGAGAAGAGCACGAAGATATAAAATTTGATGAAGAAGTTGTTGTATAACAATGTGCGAGGTTGTTGAACTAAATAATAATAGAAATTAAATTTTACTCTTATATATGAAGTCTAAATACATATTGAGGGAACTATTGCTAACTTAATGATATGGATAATGTTTTGAATTTGAGAAAATGGGAGTTTCTTGAAAATTCAAGCCAGTGATTACCAAATTGAATGGCCAAATTGGTTTAAAGAGAAACAAAATCGATATATATTCTTATACAAATTCAATCGTAAGATAATTTGTGACTAAAAAAGCATACAATACATTAATACACACTCCATACACGAAGGAACCTATTCAAGTAGGTTTTAAGTATGTTAATATTTAGAAGTCACTATTCAAAATCAAATTAGTTGGAATTTTTGTTCTTCATTAGAAGCACCATATCATTTATCATTAAACATGTAACTATTATTACCATTAAAAAATAGTAATAAGAAATTTCTTGAAGGAATAAATTATGATAACTACAAAGAATTTCACAATTTGAAATAAACAATGCAAAAAGTTTGGGATGAGATGTATGAGAAGACCAAGGCAATTATTGATAAGGAAGCAAAAATAAATTTAGATAGAGCTATTAGTGGATTTAGAGAACATGGAACATGATTTTGTCTTATGAAAAATGGCACATTGTTTTTATTTGTGGTGAAGAGGGGCACAAGTGATTTGAGTGTTTTTTTTTGAGAGCATACATGGAAAGTTTAGTACAACAATCAAGGAGGGTTAAGAGGATGTAAAAAACTATATGTTTCTATAAGGAACCGTTTTTATCCAGACAACGAAGGATATCCAATGTATTTTATATTTTCAATTCTTTTCATCAAATCTTAATAGCTTTATATTCTCTTTTATACTTTTGAAGCATATTTTGCAATATATTTCATCATTACATGTTGAGAAACAACTAGATGAAAATCAAAATTATATTTCCATAGTCTAAGAAGAGTAACATCGTAATCATTTAGCATATCCTCAATACATGCATGTTAAGTTATTTGTTTTTCATTATAATATATAAATTTAATATTGATTAATTATGAGACATTCATGGAGAATTATAGTGATATGAAATAACATACTCCTTTTTGTGCAAGCATGAATCTACACTACACTTTGTGTGTCTTTGAATAAAATTGAACCAGTTCTCATAACCTATATGAGGATTGCAAGAAGAATCTTGAGAAGTTTTCTTAGGTATGACCAACATTTAGGATTCAAGGAACCATTATGTTATGATGATGGATGTAACAAATATTCTATGTTGTTATATGTCTAACAAGGAATGTCTTCTCAACATGCACAATGTAAGGAGGGATACTCTTGGTCCCTATAGATCTTGGCACCTTTTCACTCTTTTAACTCCTATAAGAATATCGAAGCTTCGAGGCTTTGAAGAACCTATGTGAAAACCCTTTTGTTAATCCCTCTTGTAAGTATTGCAATGAATTGTAATTCATATAAATAATATATGCAAATGTAATGATTTTCTTTGGTTAAATCACATCCTTAGTTTTTCCAGGTTACCCTCAACTAGCAAAATTCGAAGGTAGTTCAAAATTTTGAATTCAAGTGGTTTCTGATTTTCAATGAACCATTAATCACACCAAGTGATTTTTATTTAGTTTTTGTTTCATCTCAATTTTTAGCTACATGGTATTACTTCCACTGCTTATTTTATATTTGTTCTATTGTTTCCAATTTTTCCTTCTCTTGAATCATATTTCTTGATGCATATAATGTGGAGTAGGTAATATGAGAAGTGAGACAAATAATTACTTGTATGTGCATGAATTTGATGAATTGGATAATTTTCTTATTCTCTTAATCTTTTTCGTCTCTTCCTCATCCATTTTCTAAATCTTTCTCACACTTCCTTTGTGATTGTCATTTTATCTCCTTTTTGAGATCCAATCCTCAAATTTCCACTTTTCTTGTGATTTTTTGTGTATTTTCCATGTTGTGTTATTTTTCCATGAATGAACATTCTCTTTTATTTTTCCATCAATGAACATTATCTTTTATTTTTCCAGGAACAAATGTTCATATTTGTTTTATTTTATTTTATTTTGGTGGCAGTAGTAGAATGATTAAGATGTTACATACATAGACTCTAATAAATTCCATTGAATATATTTGGTTGTTCACTTGGTGGAGAGTTATGGTTGGAAGGGCCTGATCAAGTTATAGCTTCAGTAAGCCCTTGTTTAACCATGTCAAGAGTTTGATCGAGGGTTTATGAAACACTTGATCAAGTTATTTCATAGTTTAACCTAAATGCTCAATCAAGCCTTTTAAGTGCTTAATCGAGCTGTTGAGGGCCTAAACACCAAATTTTTAGTTCTCCTTCTACAGATTTCTCTAAAACACCATTTTTTATCCAGGAGAACTTAAGGCAATATTTTTCCATAGGTGGTGGAGTTGATCATGTTGGATTCGTTAAAGAATCCTCTATCCATTGGCACGAGATTTGACATTTTCAAATTCATATAAATTTTTTCATCTAATTTCATTTAAATGCTATGATTGAAATCTTTTTTGATAGTTTGAAAGGGGATGAATGAAAAATCTATAACATAAAATGTTCAAAACGAAATAATTTCAAAAAATACCACCATATTCATTTATGAGTCCTCTTCAAAAGGGTACTCTAGGTTTTTGAATTTATTTAAATAGTAAAAATAATTGCATGTGAAAAAAGTGTTCGAAAAACAAAATTCAAATACTAATTTGTCAACCTCAAAAAAATTAATAAAATATACATTTTTTTCGTAAAATATTAAAATTTCAAACATGCATAACTTAGTTCTCTTTATTTAGATCATTATCTATATATATATATATATATATATATAATATATATATATATATTATTATAATATATATAATATATATTATATATATATATATGTATATATATATATATATATATATATATATATATAATATATATATTACAATGCATGTGAACACACACATGCTTGTTAAGTCGTGTGAAAATTTGCAAGGAAGAAAATTTCATTTAATGGAAAATCGAATATATTATAGAGACTAATATTTTTTGAAAAAAAATATCATTAGGAAAACAACATAGTTCACCACAATTTGTATTTTTACTCTGAATGAAAATTCACAATGCTTAGACGAATTTTGAGGGCTTCAATACAACATAAGAGTAAAATTTATAAATTTCATTGCTATTTTTTGCCCAAAAGTGTAAACCATCTTCATGAATAGACCATATTAGTATTTCAAACCTTTCCTTGGTAAATGTTTGGTAGACATGCACTAAAATTAGGTCAATCTAATGCAGAAGTTAGACAAGCCAAAGAATCTACTACTAGATGATGTAGGGAGGCTAGACATAATTGAGATTGATGTACCTCTCAATTCTCTTATTACACTACCATGTGACATCAAGCATAAACCTATAATCTTGGACAATTATATGTCCTCCTAAGGTAGAATTTTTTGTTATAGTTTTTTATGTTTATCTTTTAGATGATTATTTCACTTCCCCCAAGGAATCTCTTCTACATATATGAAGAAATTCTAATTTTATTTAAACAAAATTACAAATTTTAATTCAATTTTTTGACTAAATTAAATTGATGGTTTCCTCATTTATGAGGATGTAGTATAACTTTCAGTTCTCTTATTAAGTCATGGTTTTCTTCATTCAATTTTGGTTTTCTAGAATCAATACTCTTTTTGTCTCTATTTTGTTTTCACAAGTGGCAGGATAAAGATAGAGGGTATCTTATAAATGATTTAATTTTTTGAATTATCAATCCAACACTTATCTTACAAGAAAAAAGAAGTTCAAAGTTTGAAATTTAATAATAAATAATAATTTTCGTATAATTATTATTGATCAATCAAATATATACACAAGGATTGTATGTAGAATCTCTTATGTTATGTTTAGCATGTATTAAAGTTTGTATTAATTAATGTATATTCATACCTTTTTTATTGCAATATTTATTTGATGATGATGATGATTAACATCCACTAAGACTGATATAGTCCATCTGGCCTTAACAATGTAATATGTTTCACATAATTCTTTATCATTTTATTTTTATGTTGGAAAGCCATTAAAAAAATGTTCCAATACCACCACAATTAAATGAAATTATCTATTTAATAAATTTGAAGTAAAAATTTTAAATAATAAAAATAATTTTAAATTTAAAAAATGTGGTTTAATTTTTATATTAATTTGGGGTACTT
>APFE031080134.1:225804-253032 GCA_000404065.3 Pinus taeda | reverse complement strand
ATTTAGTTTAAAATTTAAATTTTATAGTTCAACTAGTAAGACAACAAATATTTTTTTCTTATTCACATTTAAATTAACTTCACACCATCTCCATTGGGGTGGCTATCAAGAATATGCAGGAGGGTAGGGTAAGCCTACTACCCTGCCACCTCAAACTATATTTGAGAGGAGGTGGCATGGCCAACTCACCTCTTGCATGAAGCAGTAATAGTTTATTTTTAAATTTAAGTATATGGAAAGTATCCATTCCTTTTGTAGTTTTGTTTGTAGAGTCTCTCTTCTATAACCTTTATGGTGTTTTACAATCCCTTCCATATCATATGTCAGGTTAATTATTTAGTATCCTAGTGATGAGGGGGTTGAGCATGGAGAATTATCTATAATAACTTAGAATTACTTTATGCCTCTTCCTAAAATGAGGTTGTCTATGCTAGATAGTGGTGCCAAAGTGGTTTGGTTCTACATGCTTCTTGGACTAGTTCATAGATTCATCACTTTTTGGTGCTCTGAAAGAGAGAAAAATAACATATTAGCAGATGATTCTAGTTGCGTTGAAGGGAATTCACACTAGATTTTGTGGTTTTCTACTAAGATAGTGTTATTACAAAAGTATTCACCTCCCAATATTCACTATAACAACAATTGAATGCTTGGAAAATATGGGACACTACAATTTGGGTATTATTTGATAATCTCAGATCCTTTCATTTTTCTCTTTGCTCATAATTTATTTGGTTTAGTTTAGTCTATTTGATAGTGGTTGTTGGTGGTTAGCATTATGACCTATTTTGTGTTGCACACTATTTGAAGTGTGACCTTAGCCAAATATTTCTATCTGTTACACTATTTGTTTATATTTTCATCCTATTCTAGGGTAACTTGACCAAGCCTCCCACAAGTTCTCATTTTGGCCTTCCTTTTGGCTCCTCCAATCTTTGTACCTTCTCTCCTATATTGTTGTGTCTTAGTTTATATGAGTGGTTCTTCTATTTCCAGTGCACCATGCCCCAAAACCACATGGAAAGTGACCATGGGAGAGGTGGTCATGGCCCCAAAGGAATACCATAAGCCTTAGCTTAGGAATAATATGCTACGACCATATACTATTCAACTACGCCTCTTGATATTCTTGATGAGATTCACCAACATGAGACCCTCATAGCCAATCACCATCAAGATTTATAAGATTATAAAATATTTGATGACATAGCTCACTGGGTTCTTGATATTAGACACACTAGGGGAAGACAAAGTCAATACTTAAACTCCATCACCCTCCATTGGTAGTGAAAACCCTTTTAGGAAGGGTGTTGCAAGAGAAACATGAGGAGTAGAATGAAATTATCTCTTCTTTGAACAATATGATGTGAGTCAATGATTACTAGTGTTCATGCCTAGAAAGCCTAGATGCATAATTAGCCCACTTAGAGAGCCACCTACAGTGTGATATTAAGCCTTCATATCCTCTAGGGATCGATGACCAGGATCTAGCTCTAGTGATTTCCTCGGTCTCATAACCTTATGTTATGCATTAAAGTAGTATATTTTCTTTTACTTGTAGTTAAATAGTTGATCAGCTCATTTGTATACAACAGTTGGCATTAATTTGGTTAAGACTTTCTCCCCCATAAGTAGTCAAAATATCTGGTTTCCCTTGTGGAATATTGAGACCACCTATGATGAACTCATGAAAACAATGTTTCTATGACAAATGTATTTCAATATTTTGAGCTAATATTAAAATAAATTAACAAAAAAATATATAATTTTATTATGGGTTTTGCTAATAAATAAAATATTTATCTTTTCATTTTTGACATATTTTTAATTAATTTTTCTTTATTAAATTTTAATGAATTTATTTTTTTTTTAATTTAATTAATTTTCAAAATATGTTTTTTTAGATAATATTATTTGGAAATTGTAAATATCAAACATCAGTTTGAATAATAGGAAATCAAAATTTATTGACAATTTAAGTCATCAACCAAAATATTATAGCCTAATCCATCTACAAGAAAGCGAGCCAAAAGAATTTTCCATTTATATTTACTTATAATTATGAATAAAATATTATCAATATAACATGGACTTTGGTAGGATTTTCAATTTTCTTAAGATGAAAGGCTCATTGGGCCAAGAGGTCCATTCTACAACATAGTATTAGGGTAATTATGATTTTGTATGTTCTCAACATTGATATGTGTTGCTCTTAAAATAAAAATAAAATATTTTATAAATTGGAAAGAAATCTTGATTATAATTAAAGACAAACATGAATATGCATGCTTAGTTATTTTTTAACTAAAAACATTAGAAAACATCAATAATCATAACCTCACTGTTGTCAATCGATTTGTTGTTGATATTAAAATCCAATGTGGTAAAATTATTTCACTCATTCCTAGTCATATTTCGATGTCATAGTATAATTTTATAACAACTTTAAAAGGAGATAATTTAATTAGAAGTAAAAGAAAAAGGTGTCAGTAAGATGTTTAAACATTATAATTTTCAAAAATATTTCAACACATTATTTAAATAAAGTATTTAAAGATCTTTGTTTTTTAATTGATGTCAATATAAACTTCATATATATCTATATATAGAAATAAAATGTTAAAATACAATTTAGACAATGAAAAATTACACATTGTATATAGAGGAAACCATTACAAACTCATTGGTGTTTATGAAGGGATGAGAGGGATGCAATTTTCTCCTAAATAGTTTCAAAGTTAGTATAGTTTCAATTTTTGGAAAACTTGCAAAGTGAGTATACCTTTTATAGACTAAAATTATACCAAAAGGCTTAAAGCATTATAATTTGCATGGGAATTTTTTCCTCAAAATTTGACGTGTTTCTATAATGATGAAAACATTGTTCAATAATGTTCTTTTTATTGTATTTCATTCAAGTTATTACCATGAAAAGTCCATAATCATTTTACTTAGTTTACAAATTTTGTTTGAAAGTTATAAAAGGTTTACTTAGTATTTGTTTGTAATCCAACTTTATGCAAAGCATAGGAAATTTGAAAACTAGTTGAAGGAATGCACTTTGTTAAATAGTTGAGAAGTCAGTATACATATTTCCTAAGTAATCTAGTACCTTAAGAAATAATCCCTCTTCACTCTCCACCCAACGCATTTTTATGAAATGAAAAAACTTAACCATCTGGGCATAGGATTGGAGGGTGTGTGATAAAGGTGATATATTGTTCTATAACACGAAACTTTTACTAATGAATAGGTTTGAAGCTTAGCTTGGTCTCACAAAAAGTCGCATTTACCAAGTGAAGAATTTGACCTTTTTCAAAATTAGTTCTTCTTAGCAACGATTTTTCATTTCTTGAAAAGATTATATAAACACCAATCTACAAGTGTCCCCTACAACAAGGATGGTACTATATATTTTTGTTCATATTTCTCATTCACTAAACATTTCAATTAAAATTGAATTCCAAGTAAAAGGAATTATGAGAGGAGAAGGAAGTATAAAAGTGATTAAGGAAGAATAGGTGTTAGGAATAAAAGTAGAAGAATTTGAGAGTAAATGAAAAAATAAAGAAGCCAAAGGGAGTGGCAAAAAAATGAGAAGAGGATGAAGATATAAAAGTTAATGAAGAAGTTGTTGTATAACAATGTTCAAGGTTGTTAAACTAAAGAATAATAGAAATTAAATTTTATTCTTATATATGAAGTCTAAATACATATTGAGGGAATTATTGCTAACTTAATGATATGGATAATGTTTTGAATTTTAGAAAATGGGAGATTCTTGCAAATTCAAGCTAGTGATTACCAAATTGAATGGCCAAGTTGGTTTAAAGAGAAAAAAAAATCGATACATATATATTCTTATACAAATTCAATTGTAAGATAATTTGTGACTAAAAAAGCATACAATACATAAATACACACTCCATACACGAAATAACCTATTCAAGTAGTTTTTATGTATGTTAATATTTGGAAGTCACTATTCAAAATCAAATTAGTTGGAAATGTTGTTCTTCATTAGAAGCACCATATCATTTATCATTAAACATATAACTAATAATACCACAAAAAAATAGTAATAAGAAATTTCTTAAAGGAATAAATTATGATAACTACAAAGAATTTCACAATTTCAAATAAACAATGCAAGAAGTGTGGGATGAGATGTATGAGAAGACGAAGGAAATTATTGATAAGGAAGCAAAAATAAATTTAGATAGAGGTATTAGTGGATTTAGAGAACATGGAACATGATTTGGTCTTATGAAAAATGGTACATTGTTATCATTTGTGGTGAAGAGGAGCACAAGTGATTTGAGTGTTTTTTGGGGAGAACATACATGGAAAGTTTATTACAATCAAGGAGGGGTAAGAGGATTTTAAAAACTATATGTTTCTATAAGGAACCTTTTTTATCCACGCAATGAAGGATATCCAATGTATTTTATGTTTTCAATTCTTTTCATCAAATCTTGACAAGTTTATAACCTCTTTTATACTTTTGAAGCGTATTTTGCAATATATTTCATCATTGCATGTTGAGAAACAACTAGATGAAAATAAAAATTATATTTCCATAGGCTCTGCTTCTTCCAGTTATGCTGCTACCTTTGTTATAGCTGCTGCCGTCTTTGCTCTAGTTGCTGCTTTCACGCGGTCAACAGAATATACTGTTGGGTTAACGAGTTCACACGCAACGAAGAGTAACATTGTAATAATTGAGCATATCCTCAATACATGCATGTTAAGTTATTTATTTTTCATTATAATATATAAATTTAATATTGATTAATTATGAGACATTCATGGAGCATTATAGTGATATGAAATAAAATACTTCTTTTTGTGCAAGCAAGAATCTACACTACACTTTGTGTATCTTTGAAAAAAATGAACCAATTCTCATAACCTATATGAGGATTGGAAGAAGAATCTTGTGAAGCTTTCAGAGGTATGACCAACATTTAGGATTCAAGGAACCATTATGTTATGATGATGGATGTCACAAATATTTTATGTTGTTATATGTCTAACAAAGAATGTCTTCTCAACATGCACAATGTAAGGAGGGATACTCTTGGTCCCTATAGAGCTTGGCACCTTTTCACTCTTTTAACTCCTATAAGGATATCAAAGTTTCGAGGCTTTGAAGAACCTATGTGACAACCCTTTCGTTAATACCTCTTGTAAGTATTGTGATGAATTGTAATTCATGTAAATAATATATGCAAATGTAATGATTTTCTTTGGTTAAATCACATCCTTAGTTTTTTCGGGTTACCCTCAACCATCAAAATTTGAAGGTGGTTCAAAATTTTGAATTCAAGTGGTTTCTAATTTTCAATGAACCATTAATCACACCAAGTGATTTTTCTTTAGTTTTTGTTTCATCTCAATTTTTAGCTACATGGTATTACTTCAACTACTTATTTTATATTTGTTCTATTTTTTCCATTTTTTCCTTGTCTTGAATCATATTCCCTGATGCATATAATATGGAGTAGGTAATATGAGAAGTGAGACAAATAATTACTTGTATGTGCATGAATTTGATTAATTGGATAATTTTGTTATTCTCTTAATCTTTTTCGTCTCTTCCTCATCCATTTTCTAAATCTTTCTTACACTTTCTTTGTGCTTGTCATTTTATCTCCTTTTTGAGATCCGATCCTCAAATTCCCACTTTCTTGTGCTTTTTTTTTGTGTATTTTCCATGTTGTGTTATTTTTCCATGAATTAACATTCTCTTTTATTTTTCCATGAATGAACATTATCTTTTATTTTTGCATGAATGAATGTTCATATTTATTTTATTTTATTTTATTTTGGTGGCAGTAGTAGATCGATTAAGATGTTACATACATAGACTCTAATAAATTCCATTGAATATGTTTGGTTGTTCACTTGGTGGAGAGTTATGGTTGGAAGCGCTCGATCAAGTTATAGCTTCAGTGAGCCCTTGTTTAACCATGTCAAGAGCTTGATCGAGGGTTTGTGAAACACTTGATCAAGTTATTTCATTGTTTACCCTAAACACTCAATCAAGCCTTTTAAGTGTTGAATTGAGCTGTTGAGGGCCTAAACACCAAATTTTTAGTTCCCCTTCTATAGATTTCTCTAAAACACCATTTTGTATCCAGGAGGACTTAAGGCAATATTTTTCCTTGGGTGGTGGAGTTGATCATGTTGGATTCATGAAAGAATCCTCTATCCAATGGCACGAGAGTTTGACATTTTCAAATTCATATAAATTTTTTCATATAATTTCATTTAAATGTTATGATTGAAATATTTTTTGATAGTTTCAAAGGGGATGAATGAAAAATCAATAACATAAAATATACAAAAGGAAAAAAATTAAAAAAAATGCCTCCATATCTGCTTGTATGATTCTCTTGCAAAGGGTACTCTTTTGGTATGAAATGGAATTAAATAGTTAAAAGAAATTGCATGTGAAAAAAATGTGTCCCCTGAAAAAGCAAAATTCCAAATACTAATTTGTGCAACCTCAAAGATAATATAATATCTATATTATCTATATCTATACCTATAATTATATATATATATATTATATATATATATTATATATATATATATATATATATATATATATATATATTATTATAATATAAATATGACTATTAGACTAAGCCAAATGCATTGCCTGTTGAAGTTGTTGGTGAAAATTGCAAGGAAAAAGCAATTTCATTTATGGAAAATTGATATATTATTGAAACTAATTTTAAAAACCAAAAAATATCATTCTAGGAAAACAACATAGTTCACCATAATTTGTATTTTTACTCTGAATGAAAATTCACAATGCTTAGACAAATTTTGAGGGCTTCAATTCGATGGAAGAGTAAAATTTATAAATTTCATTGCCATTTTTTGCCCAAAAGTGTAAACCATATTCATGAATAGACCATATTAGTATTTCAAACCTCTCCTTGGTAAATGTTTGGTAGACAGGAACTAAAATTAGGTCAATCTAATGCAGAAGTTAGACAAGCCAAGAATCTACTACTAGATGATGTAGGGAGGCTAGACATAATTGAGATTGATTTACCTCTCAATTCTCTGATTACACTACCATGTAACATCCATCATAAACCTATAATCTTGGACAATTATATGTCCTCCTAAGGCACAAGTTTTTGTTATAGTTTTTTATGTTTATCTTTTAGATGATTATGTCACTTCCCCTAAGGAATCTCTTCTACATATATGAAGAAATTATAATTTTGTTGTAACGAAATTACAAATTTTAATGTCACTTTTTTGACTAAATTAAATTGATGGTTTCCTCATTTATGAGGAAGTAGTATAACTTTTAGTTCTCTTATTAAGTAATGATTTTCTTCATTCAATTTTGGTTTTCTAGAATCAATACTCCTTTTGTCTCTATTTTGGTTTCACAAGTGGCAGGATAAAGATAGAGGGTATCTTATAAATGATGTAATTTTTTGAATTATCAACGCAATGCTTATCTCACAAGAAAAAAGAAGTTCAAAGTTTCAAATTTAATAATAAATATAATTTTCATATAATTATTATTAATCAATCAAATATATATAGAAGAATTGTATGTAGAATCTCTTATGTCATGTTTAGAATGGATTAAAGTTTGTATTAATGAATATATATTCATACTTTTTTTATTGCAATATTTATTTGATGATGATGATTAACATCCACTAAGACTTTTATAGTCCATTTGGACTTAAAAATATTAATATGTTTCACATAAATTCTTTAATCATTTTTTTATGTTGGAATAATCATTAAAAAACATGTTCCAATACCACACAATTAAACTGAAATTAATTCTATTTAATAAATTTGAAAGTAAAAATTTTAAATAATAAAAAAAATTTAAAATTTTAAAAATAGAGTTTTAATTTTAATATATTTGGGTACGTGAGATAATGTTGTTTTTCTTATTGACTTGGATTAATTCTCAAATATTATTCTTAAACTCATAATTAGGTTATATTGATAATACCTTTTTATGTTAGAGTATATTTCATAAAAGAGTATCTCTTCGAGTCAAGTCAAGAATTGAATTCAAAAAGGTCTTAATATTTATCAAATGGAGTTGGGTTCCTCATAGTCATTTATAGTTGTCATTTTATTACTCTCCTATGATGTAATAGTTAGAGAAGTATTTAGTTTACTTTGAGAGTTTGATGAATATATCCTCTTTACCATGTAGTAAGGCACAAAATTCTATTTTAGTAGAAGTCTTAGGAAAATTAAGAAGAGTTAGAGGTTTGTTAATATATTTCTAACTTTAAAGAACTTGAATAAAAACATGTTAAGACAAATCATTCAATTTCTTTATAATATCCTACGTGATTACATAATAGAAAAGGAGACAATAGTAGAGAAGGGGAGAATGAGTCTAATGTGTGGAGTATAGGATTGATTATGAATACTTTATAATTTCTTTGAAGGTCAGTTATTAAAGTTGAAAATTTGTCTCTGTACCACAGTCATAATGTAGGATTATGTATATTTATTTTTCTATAACTTTATTCATGTATATTTGTGTGTGAATGTGTAATTTCAGGTAGAAGCAAGCAACTAGGTAGAATAGTTGTGATCTATCAAAGATTACTAACTAGTTGAAGCCTTTCTCCAAGATCACAAGGTTTTAGACTAAAATTTGTTGTCTCAAGTTGGTATTTACTATATGGCTTTTTTAGTTAGAAATACAAAATTCCCAATACTTAAAACCTAAAACATAAATCGATTGGAACATGCCTATCACTTAATGTTTCTACTTGTATTGGGACAAAAACATATTAATTTTTTAATAAAAGGATGCCTTTACCAATCTCTTGAAATTTTGAAACTAAATCATCTAAGATCTAAAACATTAACCACTTGGTATCTCAATCTTCCAAAACCTTAAAAATCAAGTTTTTAACTCTAAGGTTGCATATCACACTGGGCTGAAGATTTGGCAAGAGTTGTGCATTACAAAAACCCCCAACGCCTGATATCTTGATATCCTGGGGAACATACTTTAACTAAGAGAAATATTTGCAAATACCATGATGTGAAATTGTATATTTATTGAGACAAACTCATGTCAATAATTTTGAAATGTGTTCCACTAGTTTGATGATGTTGGAAAATCTAGATATTTCAAAACTTAATAGCTCATGAAGTTAGTTATCTAAAAAGAAGTATCATCACTTGAAATTTTGTCTATACTAGGACAAAAATGTATCGATGAAATTTTTGAGTTGTATTACTTCTTGATATCTCAATGAGTTGATATTCTAATATATTGTTGGATAACACAGTGTGTACATAATTTGAATGATGGTAGATTGGTTTCTATGAGTATAAGGCAAGGTTTGTATGCACCATGATCACATTCTAAGCATAATTTTATTGACAAAGAGTCTAAGAGAGACAAAGAACATGAGGAAATATATTGGTTACATTAATTTTTGGTATTAATGTAGGAGTGATCAATATGAGAGAAAAATGGGATAAAGAGTAGGAATAGTTTAACGAATACCTGTAGCAAACATGGTTTTGTTAGGTGAGATGAGATACATCTAAATGGGATGGGAGGTCATAGAGACTGCTCAGAGAGAGGAACTAAAATAAGAAATTTCAAGAAGAAAGAATAATATTCTAATAAAGAAGAGTTAGATCTTGATGAATATTTAGCTGACGCAATAATTGTGAAGATCGGTGTGACTAGTTGAAAATGCCAAACCAAAGATGGTGGTACCTATGCATCAAAGCAATAAGAATGTTGAATAAATGATAAATTGTATCAATGTTAATATAAATATTTTGATTATAAAATGTTGATCATGGAGAAAAGAGTGAAATATGTTTTGACTAGATTGAAGGGCCATGCAACATTATAGTGGGAGGCAATGCAGGGAGAATGAAGAATAAAAGGTAAATCCTATTGGAATATTGTTTTCATTGTTTTCAATTTAGATCAGGAAGAATATAGATGACAAGAAAAATATTGCAAGATGGATGTCTTTAGAAATATTGTTTCGATATCCAATTTGGATGCCCTAATTTTGAAGGCCTTTTTACTTTAAATACTAAGCTCAAATGGGAACACATGATATATGGTTGAAAATATTATTCCAACACTTTTCCAATAACATATGGCACTCCCACTAACTCCATAGGAATGAAAATAGATAAGATATTATGTCAAGTGGCCCCAACGAAAAAGTACAGGTCAACCGAATTAATTTTGTTTTTTGACACCATAAGTGAATGAAAAAACACTATAAAATAGGGATGGATGAGTAGCATTGAATATCATCCAAGAAAGAAGAGTTCTCTGTTATGTAAGAGAAGTTATAAAATACTCTTGGGGTTTTAAAGGTGGAGCAAAATTGATAGTTATGGAGTGAACAAGTAATCTTGGGATTTTCACTATAAATATTCCTCTCAAAACTTTCAAACCTTGGAATTTTGAAAATGCAAAGGCATGATATTCATCTAAGTATGGTAAACATTTCAGGGAATTGGCTTGCTATACTTTCTTAGATACTCTCAATGGAAGTTAGAGTTTTTGGCTAGTCCTAAAATTAGTTTCAAATAGACCAGTTCAATATTTTCACTATAACTTGTTTATGGGATATTTTAGTCCATGAAATTTTCAAAGACCTATAAAGACATATAACAGTACCTCAATTAAAACATTCAAACCTTGATTTTCTTCTATTTTGGAGATATACCCTATAGAAATTAAGGTTTTTAAGTGGACTTGAAATCAATTTCAATTAGCTTAGTTTGGAATTTTTACTATAACTTAATTTTTTGGATGTTTTAGACTATGAAATTTTTAAAGACTTGTGAATACATATAGCAGTACCTCACATAAAAATTTAGTATCTAGTTCTTCTATACTTTCAGGTACTTTCCATGTTCAAGTTATGGCTTCTTCAATAATCCTAAAATCAATTTCAAATAGGTCACCTGTTAGACTTTTTGGTGTTAATTCCATTTTAGAACATCTCATATCGTTAAATTTTCAATGATATTAGGAGATGCAAAGAAGTTCCTTTTGTAAAAAAAACATAATAAAATTCACAAAAATGGATACAGGATACTTTACAAGTATTTTCTTGAAAGAGGTAAAAAACAACATATTTTGGGAGAGGAAAAATTGGTAAAGGAAAAAGTAGCTAGCATACCTAATAAAGGCAGGAGTAAGCAACAAAATTGATGAAGTAGGTTCATGCATATGAATATTTGTAGTAATGGCAATTAATGTTTATGATAGGTTGATGCCTACAAATATTTGCAATGGTGAGGATTAATGTTGCTAGTGGATTTGTTCCAATGAATATTTTTAAAAGTGGGTATTGGAATTGGAAGAAAGAGTAAAACAACATCTATAAGATAGTAGTAACTAATACAAGTCAAAAGCAGATATGAGAAGGAGACAACCAAATTTTAAAGTTGGAGATTTAGTTATGCATACCTCAGAAAGGAATGATTCCCTACTAGGATATATAACAAACTAGAACTTAAATGATTGGGCCATGTAAAGTATTGAGGAAATTTTCATTAAATGCTTATAAAATTTATGCAGAGAAGAGTGAAAGAGAAAGAGAAATTATGTAATATCCCTCCAACTGGCATATTATGTTAGAATTCAAAATACTTCTTGGAAAGACCATTATTATTTACCATGTTTAACAAATCAATAATTTGTTACAGTTTTGAATTAGTTAGAAACTACCCTATGTTTTGTTCCAAGAAAAATGTGGACGAAGAGTGTATTTTACTTTCACATTCATACTTTCATTTCTGCATTCACTTGGAGGAAAGTAAAAAGGGTAACTGTATTCACATGGAAACAAAGATGGGTACAAGCCTAATTCTTTGAAACACAGGTTGGAAGGTAGACCAGCATGTTGCTAAAGTAAGGACAAGAGTTTTCATTGAGATTTACCAAGCACATATCCCACATCATTACCAGTGCTCAAAGAACCCAAATTTCATCATATGAGTGGATTAAAAAAACACTCAATGCATTACCTCCTACCTCAGGGAATTCCAACAATAGACCATCCTTCAAGCCATGGTGATGTAGCTTGATATAGCTAGAGAAATGTAGTTGTTGATAGAGTCATGGTAGTTTCTTGGAAATATTATGACATAATAGAAGTTGTTATTAACAACATTGGCTAGAAATACACATGTCCATTATGTTTCATCTGGCTCAATTCTCATGGGGATTGTTTTCCTTTTGGAATAGTAACCCGTCTTGTAAATTGTATTGCTAGGCTAGGTCAATGTTAATTATTAATTAAATATGGAAAACGATAATAAAAACAATAGTATGTTAGTTTTAGAGATGATTTCAAGGTTATTTTCTTGAGAAATCACATATCAAGTCTCGTGAAATAACATATAAATAGTACTGCAACAATTTATTACAATGGGAGTGAAAACATTCACTATTGATTATTTACCATACTTATCTTCTAGTTTCATTATAAACAAGTTCTATTTCCATATGAATATAAGCCTATCAAGATGAAATAAATATATGAGCAAATATTTCATGTGCAGAGATAATAAGTTGGGATTTCCTTTTTGAGGTGAAATAGGTAGTTGTGGTTAAAGGTAATAGCTTGTGGAATTGAATCCTGGAAAATTATATATAGATTACATGCAAAAAGATAACATAAGTCATATGATCTTCTTTGTAAAGAATATTTTTTTCTTGTGAGTGAAAGATAAGTTAATTGTGTTAATACCTTTGCAAGAGTTTTAAAAAGTTACATGTTCTGGTGGGTGAAAAGATAATTTATTTGTGTGTTGTATCTTGGATAGATTGATTTAATATCATGGTTTAGTGCATAAATGGTTAAAATTTTTATTATTTTAAAAAGGTTTTCCTAGTTCTTATGCACAAAAGAAGGGTTGAATATGATACTTTCTTGAAAAAAATGCATGACAACTTTATACATAAAAGATAGAGAAACTATGTTTGGTTCTTGAGAAATAATATGTGTCATTTGCAAAAAGAGATATTCATTTTATTTGAAAGCAACACATATGTAGGGTCATAGAAACAATAGTTACATGCATCCATTTTTTTGAAAAAGGGAAACTATTCCCATATATAAATAGCTAGACCCTCTTAAAGGAGGGATATGTGTTGCATGTATTAAAGAAGGGTTATCATGATAAATTGTTACATGCAAAAAGAATACATATTGTAGGGATGTATGTGTTCTTGATCATGTTTTCTTTAGTTTATGAACATGAAAAGATATGTTAGGGATTTTGTTATCTTGGAAAGAGAATGCACATGAATCCCACACACAAAAAGATTTAAGAAGTCATAATATTTTTCATAAAAATTGCATGTGAAATTTTCTTGAGCTTAAGTTATTAGATTTTCTTCATAATGAATATGCACAAATAGAATTATTTCTCTGAGAGGAAATAATTTTATCTACATGCATAAAATAAAAATAGTATTTTCGATATTTCTTGAAAATAGATATGTTATTTGCTTGCACGAGAAAATAGAAATATTGTGTTTGACCTCATGAAAAGAGATGATCTTTGTACCCACATGAAATACACCTATAATTTTGGATTATTTGAAAATACATATGCATGGAAATTGTATACTTATTATGTTAGAACTTGGAAGAGAAGCAAGTAATTGCATGCAATAAGTGCATTAACTTTATTTTAGAAAATGCATATATCCGTATGCAAGAAATAATAAATAATACATTAGTTTTATTTTAGAACATAGCATGTATTTATGTGTACAGTAGAATTTTTAGATAGCTCTATCTTTGGAAAGATTTTTTTCGAAAAAGGGACTTCTGTTTGCATGCATGATAATAGTATCTATTATGTTAAAGTTTCCTTAGAAGGGGACATGTATTTCCATGCATATTAGTAATAATAATAATATCTATGGTATTGGAAATATTACTTAGATACATGCACAAAGAAGATTTAGAACGACTAACTTTCTTTGAATATTTTTTTATCTAATTACATGCATGGAAAATAAATAAAAGTTACTAGTATCCTTTAAATGAAAATTAATGGTTACAGTGATTTTCCTTTGGAGAAGAACATGTGCTTATGCGAGAAACGATCATAGTAATGTGGTATTTATTTTGACAAGATTTTCTTATAATTAATAAACGAGTAATGTTGTTAGAATAAGCATATTGTGATATTTTACTTATGCTCTATGTATTCACATGAATGGATGTTAAGGAATCACTATTAAAGATTGCTTATTGGTTCATAAATACTCTATGTAATCATGATATCAAGTTTGCTCATGACAACAATAGCAAGAAATGATGGTGAATTGTGCAAGGATAGATTATGTTTAATGTTGCAGCATGTAAAGAACTAATGGTTCATGTAGATGAGTGTGAGTTGCAGGATGGCCCACTGATGGAACCGCCATGCTACAAAGGTATAAGTATTGAAGATTTGTGGGTAAATGATATGATGATGATTGTAGTAGATTTTAGCTAGATATGTTGCATTTAAATGATATTTCCTTGTAATATTTTAGGACAGTGGTTAAGGTATGAACTACCTTATGATCCATTGAGTGAGGGGAAAACACCCTCATGAGTGCTTAATAATAAAATTAAACGTTTTCTTGTTTTCAACCTATGGGGTTTCCAGGGTATACGAGTGTTCAATGATGTGATTACATATTGTGTTAGTTTTATGATGGTGATTCCTTGCATGATTTGATGTTTATAATATTAAATATGTTATTAACTAATCTAGTTAAAGGAATCATGAAAGATGCAAAATAACATCGGAAAGTTTATGTTAATATGCTATAACAGTGGTTGTTAATGATTATGTAACTCATTATTCATTACTAAAGATACTATATGTAATGATCAAGATTCTATATTATGGTTAATGAGGAATTTGGAATAGTAATTTGGATAGTTATCCGTGAGTAAATTGTGTGTAAATAAAAACGAAAAATCTAACTCCATGTCATGCAAGGTTACCAGGGGGTGTTACAACTCGTATAAGAGCTTAAGGTTGCAACACTAGAACCTTTTGGAATTGCTAAGAAGAAAAGAAATCGATGTATGTTACTAGTGAGCATCACCTCAAGTATGAGTCTAACAATCTACATATTCAAATATGTAGTAGACTACTTTTGATTTCAGATGCATGATGCATGTTTATAATCACATTGAAGAGTAATATGTAATAAATTCTACTCCAAAATTGAGTTGATGACATTTGAATCTTCTTGAGGTTAGAATACAATAAAACCTTTCTTTCACCTATGAACAACTTGAGTACTCACTAGTGAAAGTGAGAATGAACTACCAACCTTTGCAAATATGAAAAAAATAATGATACATTTAATGAACATGACTAAAGTTACAATGCACGATTTTAAATAATAAATGGATGAATGGAAAATATTGGCAATGTCCTTGAAGAAGATGACAAAGTGTTTTAAAAGTACATTGAAAGAACCTCGCTCGATGTTAAATGTAAAACACGAGTCAAGTAGTGAGACTTGACTTTAATAGATAGTTGTTGATTGAGTATTGTCATGGCTAATTAGTTAGTGATGAAAGAATAACCATTAAAAATTATATGTGTTAATTGGATTTGATTTAAGCTTATTACAAGTTGTAGACACGTGATTATGGTACTCACTTCATATACCAGTCAGTTGGTAACAATACACTGTGGAAATTGGAAATGTTTGGATTGTTATCCTGACTGTTATTCCCATTTACACATTAATGAATATTATACATACCTTTATGCATGATAGTATTGTAAGCATGAAGCTAAAATGATTGCAAAAGTGGATACTTATTTATGGCTAACATTGTTGGTGGGATTAAGTAGGGGTAGCTTAATGGAAATAAGAGAACCCATGAAGATAAAATGTTGAAATGTGAATTGAAACCATAAAAGAGAAAGTATAATATTGTGATATGCATGATTATTTGATTGGAATATGAAAATGTATACAACCTGCATGCCATTTATGTTTCCTATAAATCTAGATATTATGGACCCATGTTGAGGGTCAAGTATAAATCTATGGTGCACATAAATGTTTCTTTAGTTTTAATATGTAAGTTACTATGGGAAAGAGTGCTAAAAGAGATTTTTACATGCCAGATAATTTTGGATAGTTGTGAAATGCCAAGGGACCTTGGGTTAATGGTAGTTGCTTGCTTAGAGGGGTTGATGGCGGTTTCTTGCTTCAATTTCCTCTCCATAGATATAGGTGATCTCAGTAAGGGAAAAGAGTTGGCCAAGATGGTGAATAAGGGAAAATGCATAAGGAAAATCTGTTGATTTTGGAGCCTATTGGATGAGGCCCAAAAATTCCTTATAGATGGGGTCTTGTTGGAGGAATATGCAAGACACTACTAAGAGGAATCATATATTGGATCTATGTGGTCATTGAAATTCTTAAGCTAGATGGTTAGCAGAATTCCATAATGGACCTTGTATGGTCTCTGTTAGAGAACTGTCTGGACATGAAAATGGCTCAATCTGGTTGTGGAAATCAATTTCCACTAGTTGATATGAGCATTCTTTTGGCAGTGTAGTTCTCGTAACATAACAATTAAATAAATCATTTATATGTTATCAATTTTTTTTTTTTTTTTTTTTTTTAATTTTTTTTTTTTAATGTTTCTAAAAAAATCATGTACATCTTGATGAGAAAAGATCCTAGTGCTCAGAAAGGAATTACTAGAAGTATAAGTTCCTTTATTATATTACCAATTCTTTAATTATCTTAGCAGGGGCTAATACATCATTCACTTGGTTCATTTATTTCAATGATTAGAGAGCTAGGTTCTCTCTGAATATTTTTTTGAAATATGTTGTTAATGTCTCTAGCAGGAGCCAAGACAGTGTGCATGTGGTGCAATGATTTATCATTTTGATGACTAGAAGGTTCATGCTCTCTGAAGGCCAAGAAGATAATTGTGGTTAAAATATCACTTGACATTGTATAAATGAGTGATAGTTATAAGTATTTCATTTGATTGAAAATGTTGTAACTAATTGACGGGCCTCTAAATTAGACATAAATTAAGGCCCATGGCTCTAAATTAAACATAAAGTAATGCTCATATTGCCATTCTTCAGCACATTAAACCTCTCTTTTTGCATTAGATAATGTGTTTTTAACTTAATATGTTCATTAGGAAGGTTTATGAATAATTTCATATTTGTGACTAATATCATTTATTTTTTTGGAATATTTTGGGAATATTGGGCATATTATGATGATTTGGAAGGGGGGATAATTTAGGGAGTTGTTCCCTACTACATTAGGATCAATATTAAATAATAAGTCAACAAGCTATTATGGAATTATGGCATAGATTTTTGAGCTCCAATGATTGAGAAAATCTAGGAATGTGTTCCCTTCCATTTAATGCAGATTCCTAGTGTTGGGAACCAGATCCACTAATCAAGGGATTTAGGTGGGGAAAGTGTCCTCCTTTCATGGGGAATGATTTCTAATCATTTTTGATAGGTACCAAGTCAAATTTTCCACTAGGTATATTTTTATTAGTCTTCTTGTGAAGAGAACTCGTATTTTAGCAGCTTCACTGTCATTTCGTGTAGGGATGTAATTATATTTGATGAAAATAATGAAGATTGGTGCCATATTCAGCTTCTAAGTTTTGGTATCCTCCATAGGTCTTTGATTTTCCTTGGGCTTCGCCGTCCTAGGAGCCTCATATCCCTTTTGTATTAGTTTCTTTTCTTCTTGTCACTTCTTATTCATATGGATCTCTTGTTCTTGTTCTTGTTTCTTTCTATTTCTGCATTTAATATTAATGATTTCTTGTTGTAGGATTGGGTTAAATGGTGGATGTAACTTATTTTTTGGGATCAAAAACAACATTTCATACTTTTAAAAGATTTGGAAGGTCACAGTAATCATTGAGCTACTTGGATTAGTTTTCTTATTCCCAAATCTAGATTTCTGGAACTCATTTGTGGCAAAGAACGGTAAATTTATGTTTTCTTTTAGAGCATGCTAACAAGATTCTATAGAGTTGGTTCCACTTTAATTAGATGAAAAAAAAATCTATTTAATAAAAAAACTACCCCACTACATTTGCACTTGATTAGGCTAGGCATTTGATAGATTTATTGGGTCATTAGTTCTCGAATTTCTAGATTTTAGACTGGTAATTTTCTGTTATTTTTTAGCATGGGTTAAAAAAGGTGTTTTTTAGTGATTCCACTTGGAATGGGGATCTAATACATCCTAATAAATAATAAATTTGTCCCATCCAATTTGTATTTGATTTTCTTGGTCATTCGATGAATTATAACTTCATGTAGTAAATCTGTAACATCTTGTAGTTTCCTGTAGTAGCCTTCCAACATGCATTTACTTACCTAGATTCACTCAAGAAGCTTGGTTATTGTCCCTTAGGGTTGAATCAAGACCACTAGGCTCTAAATAAATGACCGCGGAAGACTAAAGACCACTTAGGACTCACCTCTTTATTCAAGCAAAACATTTCAACAATTTGGTTTAATGGACAAATTTATGAAATGGATAATACAATGATGATTGCCACATTCAATGAACTTTTTTAATGGACCTAAACTATTTAAAATTTAATGGTTGAAATTTAGTTCATGATCTTTACTATATGAAATTAGAATGGGTTTCTTTCCTTGTACTTTCTTTCTCACAATAGGTTGGGGTTTACATTTCAAGCATTTCATTTTCTTCAATTAGTTTAGGATTTGAGTTCAGTACATGTACTCCATTACATCATGATAGCAAAGGAAGGACACATTGTATGTTTCACATATAGTTCCAATACCTCTTAATTTTTTACGAACCCTGGGTTGATAATTAAAGTTGGTAGCCTTGGGTGTTGCAACATTTTTGTTGCAATACCAAGGCTCATCACTTTTTGGTGATGTTGTTGGGAAGGTGTCAAAGTATTGTTTTCTTCCCTAGTTGATTAGTTTCTTTTTACTTTTTGTGAAAATAGAAAAACATTTGCATTAGGCATATTTCATTTCAAAAATATATAATTGCATTACATTAGTGTTTTCATTCAATCATAAAAACAAAAACATTCTCCAACACCAACCCACCCCCCATTTGATCATGTGGTGTAGTAAGAGCCACATCACCAGTAATTTTTGTAGGTAGAAGAAGAATATGTGGAAGAGAAGGGAGAATAAATGGATGGAGATGATGATAATGAAGAATATCTCCTTAGATTCCCCATTCTAGATACTAATGTTAGTGTGCATATGAAAAACATCTCTCCATATTTTCTTCCAAACTTTCATGGTCTAAGGTGAGAGGATCCAAAAACCTCTCTTTGAATTTGAAATTGTTTCTAGATCTTATGGTTACTTATAAAATACACAAATATTGAGATTGTTTCCAATGAAATTGAAGGATAGATATCTAAAATGGTTCATGAGTTTAGGGATTAATTCAATAAGATCATGGAATGATATACAAAAGATATTTCTAGAAAATAATAAATATCATGATCTTAAAGAAGAAATGTTTAAAATGAAAAAAATAATATGACTGTCTAGAAGCTATAATAGAGAGGTTCATTTATAATGTAATAGGGAAAAACTACATCATTTAGGATCTGACACACTAAAAGCTCTCTTACTTAGAGCAATTAGGGATGAGTGGATTGATCTCTTTGATCTTATGAGTAGAGGTGATGTATACCAATTATCATTTTAAGAAATTTTTGAAACATGAAAACACATATCAAGAGGAAGGGCAACAGTAAGTCGATCAACATTAATATCAGCAAGTCAAGATAAACTTGGAATTTTGTTTAATGACTGTAAAAAAATAAATTCTTAGCAATCTAACCAAATGAGTAGCAATTTTAAGAAGGAAATATGAGGAAAAAGAAGATGCTTATATTTGTGTTGTCCATGCATAATCACATGTTCTTAAATATTTCCCCTCATTACCAAGGTTTAAGGAAGTTTACCAACAGGACAATGGAGAAAATCAATTTCCAATATAGTTATGTTATGTAGCTCCAAGAGGACTATGAAAAACTATTCAACTTGATATGATGCAAGGGCCTAATTCATAATATCAAGCTTGTGCACATCCATATAAAATTAATTGGAACACACCCTTTCCTTGCTAACATTGGCCATCTCAACCCCAAAACCAATTTCGGCAACAAGGTTGGCAAGGAAGTTATGGGAGCCATTCACAATATCCTCAATATTTTCCTCAATATCCTCCATAATCAACTCCATGTTATCTCTACCATCCACCAACCTCACAACGACAACCCCAACCACATCCATATTAAATATCCACTCCCACGCAAGTACCTGTACCACCATTTCCAAACCCACACAAGAAAGTAGCTCATCCAACTTACAATGTTGGGATCCAACACTTCCAAATATCTCCTCTTGATCTCAATGGTATTCTTTTGAGCTTAGGAAGAGTATTCCAAAAAAGAGATTCTCTTGATATCATTGAAGGACTACATCCAGAAGAAGAGGATTCAAGTAAGAATACCAAAAGATCATGGGCTACATTTGATAAAGAGAAGACATCAAAATTAGAGATTGAGAAAGCTCCTTAATGGTTACCATCAAATCCTCCATGTGTTCAAAAGAAAAATCAGAAGAAAGAGGAATATTTGAATTTCATGGAAGAAGAAGACATCCAAGATGATCCAAATAAGCAAGTGGACCAGGGGCATCACAACTATATTGAAATAAGGTTTTATACAGCCACAAATTTTCAACAATACTCTCTTCTTCAGTTCTGCTTGACATCATCAAAGTCAAAGAATTCAGACTCTTACATCTAGTTTACATGTCAAAGAATACATTTCAAGCCTACACATCAGTTTATCCATCATCTTGATGTGGACATGGCTTCATTGGAAGTATTCGTACAATTGAAAATGATTTTATTTTTTCAAATAGAGTAGAATAAGAAAAGAAATAAAAACTGAAAAATAAGAGAAAAAAATAAAATCTCAAGTGAAAACCTTCTTTTAGGTGCCTGAGATTGGCTCATTGATTGAAAACCACCATGAGGCAGTCAATGGGTTTGGAAAAGAGGGAAAACCTCATTGAGACAACTAATAGACTTAGAAGAAAAAAAAATCTTCACTCCATGTATCTCTCAGATGAATGTGGGTGCTCTCCAACATCTGCAAGCGAAAAAAACACGTTAGCACCAAAGAAATGAAAAAAATAGGTCAAAATTCTATTTAAAGGAAGTCAAATTTAGACTTTCTTCGCCTTTTCTCAGATGCCCCAAAAGGAAAAAGGCCATGAATTCCATCACCCTCATCTACTTCCACCATCCACTAATCATTCCCAAGATTTGACCACTCATTCTCCTTTCTATCCCGAAATACTGCAGGAAGGCTCTAGTTTACTATACGAAAGAGGAATACATAGAGAATAAATTTAGTTTTTTCATATATTGAAAACAATGCATCCATTTTCCAAGATGTTGCATGTGGAGATGAATATGGATGATGCTAACATCACCAAGAAATTTAAGAAAATTGTAGGGCATGGTTTCCAAGAAATTGGGCTCCATCAACTTCAACAATTCTTATTTTTTCTCAAGATTCGTGCATCCAGTGGCCGAGACTTGTTTATGCGGAGGTGAATAAGGATGATGAAAACATGCTCAAAAAATTATAAGTCAATCCATCCTACCATTTGGGAGATATGGACAAAACAAGTCTACTACAAGAGGTTGTCCTGAATTACTACAAGAAGATCTTGTAGTACTACAGGATGGTCGAGAAGAAGCTACGAGGGGCAATATGATTGGAGAAATGGGTCAAAAGTTCATGTATTCTTTAGGGAAGGTTGATATAGGTTCCCCAACACCGCTTTCATCACTCATCCACTCCACCAACAAAATATTGAACACTTGAAAGAAAATTGCACGCAACCACATCATCATTCAAAGAATCATCAAGCTATGAAAACCTATGTAGAAGCAAGAAAAGAAAATTAGCACGTTCAGGGAAGCATGGATCAATCATCAACTCAATAGCAACATGCATGCTTCTCCAACAACCATTAGGTAGGTACATGTATGAAATATTCTTAACCTATTCCCTTGAGTATATTATAGTTATAAATGTTTTGTCAATACATGAGAGATGAGGTTTTATAAGCTAAGGACGGGTTAGTAGTCTCAGTCACCTTCAACTAGTTAATTGTAGCTCACTCCTTCACTCGTGCAATGTGGGAAAGCCAAATTATGAAGGGCGATGGTTTCGTGGAATGGGGACAACAGTTAAAAGAAGAATTTTTTGCAAAGGCCAAGTCACCACAACACTCCAATTCCTCCATCCAATTGATATCCACTATCTATCCATCATTCATCCATCCCATTTCATAAGAAAAAAAATAGTATTTTTCAAGAACAAACCCTACACTCTGTCTCACCCTAAAAATTTCTTGAAAAAAACAAACAGAGCATACTCTCCATTTTCACAAACCTACACCACTCCCTTTGAGCCCTAGAATCATCCTCCAAGCACTCTACATCATTTATTATCACTCTCATACAGTTAGAAGACTCTAAAAGAGGAGGAATGACTACTACAGGAAGGCAGAATGCTACTACAAGAAGGAAGAAAGGAACAAATTATGCTAAAACACAAAATGACAATGCCTAAGAGAGACCTAATCAAAATAGGGAACTCCAAGGAAATTAGGCAATCATCTAGGCTACAACATAGAAGAAGAAGGCAACAAAAGGAAATAAGGCATTCCCGATAAAAATATAACTCAAACTGGAGTGATGAAAAGTGGCTTTCCAAGAGGTCTTTAATTTCTTTTTAGCTTTTTTCCATGGCCTAAAAGATGTTATAGAAATGGGATAAAGTCATGTAATTCAAGTTGAGGGTGTACCCTAGGCTCAAACAACCATTTTTTCTCAAAACAGGTTTAAACAAGGTTTCCTATAGTTTTTACAGGAATTACTACAAGATGTCCTAGTTCGCATCTAAAGGAATTTTGAAGGTTTCAGTGGTATCCAAATGGTGGAGAAAGGTATTAGAAGATTAGAAAAGGATGTGGAAGACCTTCCCAAACTAAAAAATATTCAAGAACCTATCTTGAATAAAGGTAAGAAGGCAGGTTAATGGTCTCGGGAAACACTCTGATTTTTTTCTATGCACAAGCATATTTGGAAAAATGAGTGAAAATGGAATGAAGGTTTCAAGGGAGAGTATATAAATGAAATGGATATACAAGCCAACAAATTTCACTTGTAAAGAGAAAAGCTATGTTTTTTCTTGAAATACTATTAAACAATCATGAAAAGAACCACTACATTTTCTGTTCTTTTCGTTGCAGAACTTATAGCCAAAAATCTTAAGAGAAAGTACTGAGGAATGCACAAGAGAGAGTCCATTACGGCCATGAATCAGGTACAATGAGGTCACTAAGTTTCTCATAGGATGAGCAACACTTTCAGGAAGGTGCTTAATTGATAGGCCTCTAAATTAGACATAAATTAAGACCCATGCCTCTAAATTAAACATAAATTAAGGCCCATTTGACCATCCTTTAGCACATTAAACCTCTCTTTTTGCATTAGATAATGTATTTTTAACTTTAACACATTCATTAAGAATGTTTATGAACAATTTCATATTTGTGCCTAATAATATTTATTTATTGTTCATATTTGTGCCTAATAATATTTATTTTTGTCAAATATTGTAAGAATATTGGGCAAATTATAAATATTTGGAGGAGGAGATAATTTATGGACTCTCTCCCTACTAAAAGAGGAACAATGTAAATAATTAATCCAAAAGATGTGATGGAATTATGGCATAGATTGCGGAGCTCCAATGATTGAGAAAATCTAGGAATGTGTTCCCTGCTATTTAATGCAGATTCTTAGTATTGGGAACTAGATCCACTAATCAAGGGATTTTTGGTGGGGAAAGTTTCCTCCTTTTATGGGTGATGATTCCTAATTATTTTTTATAAGTACTAAGTAAAATTTTCCTCCAAGTATATTTTTATTAGTCTTGTTGTTGAGATAAGTCGTATTTTAACATCTCCACTATCGTTTCTTATAGGGATGTAATTGTATTAATGAAAATAATGAATATTGGTGCCATTTTCAACTTCCAAGTCTTGGTGTCCTCCATAGGTCTCTGTGTTTCCTTGGGCTTGGCCATCCTAGGAGCCTCAAAACCCTTTTGTATCATTTTCTTTTCTTCTTGTCACTTCTTACTCACATGCATCTCTTGTTCTTGTTTCTTTCTATTTTTTCATTTAGTAATAATGATTTCTTGTTGTAGGATTGGGTTAAATGGTTTATGCAAGTTATTTTGTAGGATCACAAGCATCATTTAATCCCTGGAAAAAGCTTTTTAAGGTCATATTAATCATTGAGCTACTTGGATTAGTTTGTTTATTACCAAATCTAGATTTCTAGAACTCCTTTGTGGAAAAGAACAATAAATTTTTTCTATTTTTTAGAGCATGTTAAAGAGCTTCAATCGAGTTGGTTCCACTTGCATTAGATCACAAAAACATTATATTAATAAAAAATTTTACCCTATAGAATGTTTTTGTGATCTATTTTTTAGCATGTGTTAACAAAAGTCTTTTTAAGTGATTCCACCTGGAATGGAGACCTAAGACATCCTAGTCAATAATGAAAATTGTCCCATCCAATTTGGATTTGATTTGTCGGGTCATTCGATGAATCGTAACTTCCTGTAGTAAATATGTAACATCTTGTAGTTTCCTGTAATAGCCTTCCAGCATGCATTTACTTCCCTAGATTTTGTTAAGAAGGATGGTTATTATCCCTTAAGGTTGAGTCAAGACCCCTAGGCTCTAAATAAATGATTAGGGAAGACTAAAGACCACCTAGGACTCACTTTTTTACCCATGCAAAACATTTCATCGAGTTGGTTTAATGGACAGATTTATGAAATGGATAAAACAATGATGATTTCCACATCCAATGAACTTTGTTAATGAACCTAAACTCTTTAAAATGTAATGGTTGACATTTAGTTCATGATCTTTACTTTATGCAATGAGAATAGGTTTCTTTCCTTGTACTTTGTTTCTTGTAATAGGTTGAGGTTTCCATTTCGAGCATTTCATTTTCTGTAATTAGTTTAGGATTTGACTTCAGTATATGCACTCCATTACATCATGACAACAAAGAAAAGACACATTGTATGTTGCACATATAGTGCCAATACCTCTTAAGTTTGTACGAACCTTGGGTTGATAATTAAATTTGGTAGCCTTGGGAGTTGTAGCATTCTTGTTGCAATACCAAGGCTCCTCATTAATGTGATTATTTTGGATTTGTTTATCATAGATTACAGTGTGGTTAAACCATTGAAGCGCTTGTGTAAGGGATACCATGAATTCCAAAATAAATTAGTAAGTAATGTTAAGTTGGTATATATATTTTGTTTTATTTCTATAAAATTGGATAATGGTTGAGTGATGGAAGTAGAAATTACTTAATTTTGCAACTATAAATGCTTGTAACTATTGATAAAACATTATTATTTTTGTTTATTAATATTTATTAGAAACAAGATCCTTCATTTCAAAACAGAAGGATTCCCTCTTGGTTCTTTAGATCATTATTTCTAGAGTAAAAGTTAATGATAAACATCGATGGCAATGTTTACTCCAAGGGGGGAATATGTAATATCCCTGAAGCCGACATATTATGTTGGCATTTATGATTTTTTTGGAAAGATCGTTATTATTTACCATGTTTAAAAAATCAATAATTCGTGAAGGTTTTGAATTAGTTAAAAACTACCCTAAGATATGTTCCAAGAAAAATGTGGAGGAAGTGTGCATTTTCCTTTCACATTGATACTATCATTTTTGCATTCACTTGGCAGAAAGCAGAAAGGTTAACTATATTCCCATGGAAACAAATATGGGGATGAGCCCAATTCTTTGAAACATGAGTTCAAAGGGATACCAATGTGTTTCTAAGGCAAGGAATAGAGTTTTCATTGAGCTTCACAAGCACGGATCCCACATCATGGCCAATACTCAAAGAACCTAGTTTTTATTGTACAAGGAAACTAAACAAAAACTCAATTCTTCACCTCCTCCCTAAACATAGGGGAATGCCAACAATAAACCAGCCTTCAAGCCATGGTGATGTAGCTTGATATAGCCAAAGCAATGGAGATGTTGACATAGCTGTGGGAGTTTCTTCACAATATTATGGCATAATAGAAGTGATTATTAACGATGATGGCTAGAGGTACACATGTCCATTTTATTTCATCTTGCTTAGTTCTCATGGGGCTTGTTTTATTTTTGGAATAGGAATCCATCTTATAATTTTTATTGGTAAGTTAGCTCATTGTTAATTATGAATTAAATATGGAAAATGATAGTAAACAAAGAGTATGTTAGTTTTACATATGTTGTCAAGGTTATTTTCTTGACAGATCACATATGAATTATTGTGAAATCACATATGAATAATATTGCACTAGTTTATTATGGTGGGAGTGAAAACATTTACTATTGATTATTTAACCGACTTATTTTCTGATCTGATTATAAAGAAGTTCTATTCCCATATGAATATAATCTTGTTAGGATGAAGTAAATATGTAGTTGCGGTGAAAGGTAATAGCTTATGGAATTACCTTCTGAAAAATTATATATAAATTTCACGCACAAAGATAACATAAGTCATAGGACCTTCTTTGGAAAGAAAATGTTTTCCTTATATGTGAAAGAGAAGTCCATTCAGTTAATTACTTTGCAAGTGTTTTCAGTTCGTTACATGCTCTCATGGCTAAAAAGAAGATTAAAGATTCCATGTGTTTCCTACAAAGGTTATTAGAAAATGTTACAAATGAACTTGGAAAAAGATGGTAGTTACTTCAAGATCCACTTCATATTTTTCATATATGAGAATATAATATTCATTTCACATATGTATATTTCCTTCATGTCATCAAGTATCCTCATAATTCTACTAGGACATCATCCTCAATCTGATCGTGTGTAAATGTTGTTTCATATCTATAAATTATACTTTGCATATTTTCCTCAAATTTCTTTTGCAATTCTTACCTTTACTGGTATGCATTAATGACAAGAAGCTATGAATGTAAGTTGTTTGGGTTGTAAATTCTCAAGTTG
>APFE031080134.1:199440-223825 GCA_000404065.3 Pinus taeda | reverse complement strand
AATGCATACCATTTAGTTTATATGGTTGCACTACATTTAAGGTTAGCAACATGAGAAGTATTATGAAGTAACTATTTTGATTCTTATTAAAAATTGATATATTTTCATTGGTTTACACCTAATGTGAGTATAACCTCCAAAATTTAAGAGAGTGTTTTTAATAGTTAAGCCTCTTAGTGTCATCACGGTGATAGACTCTTTCTAGTTATAGTGTTTTCGAAAATGACCAATATAAAACTCATAAAAAATGTAGTTATTTTAACCATATTTATCTTGTTTTATTTCACTAATAAATTTAATAGTGAGCTAAAAAATAATAAATTAAAAATACTATTAATAACAAAAATAAAAAAATATTATTGATAGCGGAATATGTACATCATTCCGAAGTATTAAAAAAAACCAACATTTAATTTAATAAAATGTATACACAACTTAAATTTAATAGTGAACTAAAAAATAATAAATTAAAATTACGATTAATAACAAAAATTTAAAATACTATTCATAGCACAATACGTAGATCATTCCTAAATATTAAAAAAAACCAACATTTAATTTAATAAAAATATACCCAACTTAATGATAAAATTTAAATTTACTGTTTAGAATCTCAAAATTTATGATTAATATTGTGAGATTCATTTCATTATATTGAAAATCACTTTCTTATTTCAATAAACATCATTTTCTTAAAAAGTATTTCTCATTTCAATAAACATCATTTTCTTAGAAAGTAATTCAAAAATATAAAAATTGATAAATTAAATTTAAATCTATGAATATAATCTTTCATTTCATTATTTATTTTATTTAATTCTTAAAATTTATATCTAGTAAATATATTTTATTTAATTAAAACTAAGTTAACCATCTTTAAATTTAATATAGTAACCAATGAGATAAACTCATTGAGAAAACAAACTTAAACATGATTTTTACCAATAATATATTATCGGTTATTATAATTGTATATAAATATTTAATTTAAAAATTTAATGTATTATTTTATTCATAAAATATCTAAAAAGCTATTTTTTTAATTTAATTATTTTTTTTAAAATTGTACTTTATAAAAATAATTTTTTTTTTTTTTTTTTTTTTATTTTTTTTTTTTTTTTTTTTTTTTTTTTTTTTCCTTTTTCTCTATAAATCAGTTATATATAATTTTTTTTTATTTGTGCCTTTCTTTTTCTGAATTGATTTGCATCAAAACGGAAAATTTTTTTGCTTTGAATCCATAATTTTTATGAATTAATTTGATGATTGTGTTTTTAATAATAATTTAATTAATTTTAAAAACTTATTATTTTTAATAATGTATAAAAGTAATGTTAATTATCTCTTAAAAAATTGTGTGAAAAAAATTGTTAATTCAAAAAAAATTTATAACTACGGCCTACTACGGCCTATACTCGATGCTATCCTATCCGTTTTTGATTGAATAAAAATAAAGGCAATTTTTTAAATTTCAACCTATTCAATTGGCTTCTAAAAATATACAATCCTTGATTTCTGTTTTAAAGGTCATCCGTTCTTTTTTACGTATTCAGAAGAATATCATTCATTTATTTGAATTTAATAAAATTGTCACTTCATAAGAACCATGCTTCTGGTTCAGTTAGCTGTATGAGGTTTTTTTTCTCAAGCTCATGCATTCAATTAAAATGTTAATCGTCGTTCAATTTATCTTCTTTCACTTATGAATAAGTTTATGTAAATGGAAATTTTAAATATCAAATTTTAAATATAATTTACTTAAAAATTATAAGTTTTAACAAAATAAGAGGTAATTTTTTAAAACAATATTAATTGAACTAATTTTATCTAATTGAAAATTAATAAAGACTAAATTTTTCATATTTATCATTGTTGAAATATTCACCTATTTTAGAATATTTCCATAAGTACAAAAATTGATAGTGGAAACCGATGTTACCAAATTTTCAAGAGATTATTTAAAAAAAATAGCAGTCAATTTTTATGTTTGAAAAGTATATAATTAAACATTTCAATATTATATAGTTTTTGTTGTTTCACAAAGTTAAAAAAATTTGTAATGTGATGAATAATTTGAAGGTTTTTTCTTGGGTATGTGGTATTCATAAGTCGTGGTGTAGCTTATGGTATTGTGAAATACACATTTGCAGATTAAGAATCTCCATGATATGAATCTCCATGCTAAAGTAGGGATACATATCATGGATAAGGATGGTGTTCTATTCTTTTTAAATGTATATATTACTTCTTTTTTATAATTAATAATAATAATAATAATGTTTTAGGAAGTAATATGTATTATGAGGGTTTTGATTCTTATTATAAATTAACACTTATCAACATTTCTCACTACCCTAGTTTATATTTAATGTAAGTATAAGCTAGACAATTTAAGAAAATAATATTTTTCACCTTCAATCTGATTAGTATCATAAAGGTGATAGACAACTTCATACTATAGGGATTTGGAAATTGACCAATATGAAGCTCATAAGAATTAGTAGTTATTTTAATCATATGTATCTTCTTTTTTACCCTAATACATTAATTCGTAAGTCAAAAATGATAAATGCAAAATACTATTAATGAGAGGAGTTTACCTAATCATCCCCATATACTAGAAAAATAAATTTAACTTAATAAAAAGTAACCAATTTAATAATAATATCTACTTTGTGGAGCTTCAAAAGTGATCATTAATATTATATAATCACATTTCATTGGTTTCAAATTCATTTTTCCATTCCTATAAAAACTATTTAATATCCCGAATGGGCATTTTCATTAAAATTTCATGAGGGTTTTAACTTTGCACAATTTCACTAAGAAGCACAACCAAAACACCAAAAATTTGATAAAAAGAATAAGCACAGAAAGTATATGGCAATATCATTAAAATATCACAACATGAGTGACAATGAGTAATGTAACGACAATAAAAAAATCGAGTTATATTATATAGAAATATATGCCAAACCAATAGCTCAAAAAAACCCTCCAAGATATACTATAATGTTGATGTCGACCTCTAAACTAGAACAGGAAATTAATCATTAGACCTGTGGATTCTAAATGAATCCACTAAGGGGAGAGTTGGGTGCTCACCCATTCTCATTGTATCACCCAAGGGTTTTTGTCCTAGGGCTACTACTGAAGTTGAGAACTCCAGGTTCTCCAAACCTCTCCACAAGAAAGAAAACTCAACTCCAAGGTGTCTCCAAATGATTTCCTCCTCCTCTTTAATAGATCTCCATAGAGATATCCCCAAGAATCTAGAAGCATATCATTTTATTATTTTATTATTATTCTAGAAGCTATTCCATTGACTTTATCTTAGGTGACTTTTAATTTAATTTAATTTTACTCAAATCTCTTTTGGCCTTTTTCTCTAGTTAATTATTTTTCCTTAATTAAATGACTAATTAAAACCATTTTTAATAAAGGAAAATGGTAAATATCCCACCATACTCCCTTTAGCCACTAAAAGTCACTTCTCAACATCCCATCCTATAAATATTCTGATTCTAATTCCAACGAGATATTACATTGAGGTATTCCATCAAAATTTTCTCTCGAAATGCCACCTCAAGCGAAATTAATTAAGTCATACTCAATAATTTTGACATTATGACAAATGTATTGTCCTTGATGGAAACCTACTTAATAAGGATGATAACATGATGGTAGTAGGATGCATATTCATGCCAATACATATGTGACAGAAATATTGCACAAAGGAATATCAATTCAGAGTAAGAGGAATGATGGAAACCTACTTAATAAATATGCCAGCATGATGGTAGCAAGATTAGTATTCAAGACAATATAGATGTGATAGAAAGATTGGACAAAGGAACGTTAGTTCAGAGATAGGGGATTGATAAAGATGAAGTTTGGAGAAGTATACACAAGTTATGTGAAGAAAAGCCACATACATATGTAGGTTTTGTGAAGAAAAGTAACGTATACACAGGTTTTGTGAAGCAAAGTTGCGTATACACAAGTTTTGTCAGGCAAAGTCATGTATACATAGGTTTTGTGAAGAAAATTTGCATATAGTTCCCACACCATGGTATTCTAAATACCAGGGGTATTTACCATAGGATTGACCCATAATAATGAATGCGACAATAGATATTTGATCCCATCAAAGAATACCATCAACATAAATAAGGTTTTCACCCAAGGTATTGGCTAAGGCCTAAGCTATATAAGGAGATGGAGATCAAAGCATTTAGTGTGTTCAAGTTATGGGTTATTAGTGAATAATTTGATTTGAAATAAGTATGCACCAGGTAATATGATGATGGATCAGATACAATAGATCTAGAATGACAATACATTGAATAATTTGGTTAAGCTTGGTTTGATTTGTGATGATAATTTTTTGACATGTGCTTATTATTGTGTATGACTTTGACTGAAGCTTTGTTGTGCAGAGAAGGTATGAATCAATAATTACATATTTTACACAGGTTTGTTTCAGAAAAGCCGCATATATACATTGATCAAACTCTGAGTAATAGAGTATCGATTCTATAGTATGGAAAAATCTGTATGTTGGTATAAAATACGAAAGATACGTACATATGTGGAAGTGTTTTATAAGGGTGATGTGCATATGTTAGGGTTTTGCTGAATATGATGTATGATTAGATTGATCAGTCTTGTTTTGTTTGTTGTTGTTCGTCCATGAAGTCTTTCATGATGATTTGGGTTTAACAATGATGGTTGAGGTTGAATGATTTGTGGAATTATTTATTGAAAAGTATTGTTGTTATATGTATGTGGTTTAGAGATATATGATTGATCTATAAGTGATCTAGTGAGTATTTCAGTATGATAGTGATTGAATTTTAGGGTTGGTCGTTTTGAAATCTATATGTCAGTATGCTTCCTGGAAAGCACATATATACATGGATATGCTTAAGAACAATAGCATGTATATTTTGATATATATTTGATCATGTTTTGTAGTGATAAAATGTGGTGTCCATGATGAAAAATATGTGGATTGGTATTATGGTGAATGGATTTACAGTGGTATAAATTCTTTGGTTATTTGAGATTTATTTAGGTCTCAGTTGGTACAATGATTAGGTTCTTTGATATGATAATTGGTTTCAATTTGATTATTTTATATTGAGCTTAAATGATGGTAGTGGGTCCAGTCTAAAAATTTCATGAAACATGGCCTACATATTTGATGTCTTGGTTCAGGTGAATCCAGTATGAAATATAATAAAGCATAGTCCATAAAGGTTTTGAGGGTTTGAGATTTCAGTGAGGAAGTCGAATATTCCTTCTAGTGCTAGCCAGTAAATATGATCAAGGGGTTGGAGCTCCCTTTCAGAGGGTATCGATAAACAAGATCAGGGTCTTGGAGCGCCCTTCTGGTGGGTGTTGGATAATGAGAGAATGCTATACACTACTATAATCGGGTGTCCGCATGATGGTATGATTTTGTACCAGTACAAGATTGTAAGATTTTTTTCTTTATAATAAAATATCAAGGCAGATACAACAACAATGATAGTTTTTCCAACATTTGGTTTCCACCTAAAATTCCTAGTGTCCAGGCGTGTTGATATATTTCTTATGTGTGATGGTTTATTTTATTCTTACTACACATGGTTACTATTTAATTAATGTCTAAATAAGTATTGATGCACTGGCTCAAGTTAAATAGATGATGAATTAGTTGAAAAGTTAGTTAATTGGATATACGCTAGTTATCCTCATCATAGTCGTGTACATATGTTGGTTAACTAAATTAAAGTCATGTATAAAAGTATGAATAAGAAATTAAAAGGTTTTAGTGAGTTTTAAAATATTGATCCACCCCCCGCCCCCCCCCCCGCTCCCCCCCACCCCCATCTGAATATTTTTCCTAAAAAATAGTAACCACAATTTTCTAAAAGTTGTCTGAATGCAATGGAATGAAAGGAAAGTCATGAAGATGATATAATATTCCAAGTGAATGCCACAAGACCCCATGAAAACTCCCCAAACATCTTGATGACATAAACCTTATCCCATGACCTGGTCATCCCGTGCCCTAGAAATTGACCCTACTTATAATATAGAGGAATAATAAAAATGGGGACATGAAAAATCCTTTGGTGCCAAGATTTCTTTCCCTCAAGAAACTTTTATCTGTTCATTGTAGAGGCATATATAAACTAATACTAGGATCCTAAATTAACCACTCGAATATGCCATGCCTCCAAGCTAACCAAACATGAAACAGTTGCTCAATACCCTAATCCCAAACAAACTGCTGACTCAATTTGCCACCTACATCAAAACACCACAATAGCTAATCATCCTCGTCCATCTGCATGGCTTCATTTTTGGTCTTTCTCTAACCGTAGATACTACTCATCTAGTAGAATACCAACTCATCTCCTCTTTCCCATCCAACCCATGGCATAAACCAAGGTTAATCCCACTATGTTGATGTTCTTATGGAATGCTAATGAGATGACAACCTACATCCCATTTCCAATTGAAATATGCACTATCCCTTATACCTAAGAGATCTCACTGTAGTATGTCCCTAAATAAAAATACTGCTCCATCAATAGCATACCAACTCATTATCTCCTGCCAATATATCTCGTGGAAAGAATCAAATGCATGGAAACCTATGTACGTAAGATGTCTACTATACTTCTGCTAGTCCATGCTCAAAACATGTTTCTCTTTTTATTCCACCTACAAGATTTGTCTAAGAAATCCCACCCTTCTCCCTGTAGTAGGAAAAAGTGGGCAAGTTGTGCAACAAGCCCTATTTATGTACTCCTAGAGAGGGTCACTTCCTAAAAATGTTGTAGCTTTGTTGGCCTCCACTACATCTATTTTCACCTCATCAATGGGTAGACCCAAATATGGATGCACCACCATCTCCCTCATCTGATGGGGAATCTCATTCTCCTTTAGTCTACCACCTTGCCGGTTGTATATGGAATACCAACAAAATATCTCTTTCCATCCAACCCCAAGGGAAGGATCAAATTCACATATACCCATACACACAACGACCACCACATGCAAATGGTGTTCCTTGCACAAATCATGTCACCTCATCTCACAATCCTAGTCAACACATGAGATCTGACTAGATAACTCTGCCTCTCTCTCTCCAATGTGTAGAGGTAACCTAACAATGCTATCAACCCTAGCTATTTATGCATGAATAGCATTTCTCTGAAACTCCAATGTGTACTCCTCTAGTTGTACCATCAGTGAATCAAATCGTTCCCGAATGCAAGTCTACTTGACCGCTGAATTAGTAGAAACTTATCTCATGCCATCCAACTCCTCGTTCTACTTTAGAATGGTCTCTCAGAGTGTCATAGCCTTCTTTCTCATTGCTAGAAGGTCAGCATGGAACTGATGGAATTGTTGTGGCCATATCAGATTTAGAGTTGTAGCTAGAGGCAAAGATGCCCCTAAGCATGCCTTCGATTTGTGGCCAGCCTTTAACCATCTATACAGGGTTGATAGCTCCCCTTTTAGGTTGATCTTCTCCCTCTTCAAAGAATTGAGGACACTTCCTCTAGAAGAATACTTTAGCTTCTTGCTAGTTTTGGAAGAGTTCCAGAAATTGCATTAAGCATTCTACAGTTGGTGGTCATCCTTAAATCACCACAAGTTGTATACCCCCCATTCTAGGTGGAAGATCTCCCTCTCCAAAGAATTAGGGACACTTCCTCTAGCAAAATATTTCAGCTTCTTGCTAGACTTGGAAGAGTTTCGGGAACTACACTAAGCATTCCAGTGTTGGTGGTCATCCTTAAACCACCCCTTTATACCAATATTTCAGATTGCACCTTCAACCTAGTTCTCCCATGCATATTATTGCACATTTTGTATTACAAATCTCTTATTGGACTCACACATACCCTTTAGATTAAAGGGGGGAATGTTGGACACCTAATCCTCTAAGGGTTGGTGTGGAAGCTGAACAATCAAAGTGAGTCCAAGGGACCACTTGGAATATGAAACCAAGGGTCACTGCTATGTATTATAAATATGTATCATTATGAATAATATATGTAATTCAAGGTTGGTCATTTACATTCTACCTCTGTGTTTGACATCTATCATGGTTATTATTTTTGTTTAATGCTAGTTATTAACATGGTTCCATAATAGGTTAAAGCTATGGATCTTGATATGTTTTGATTAGTTGATGAATGGTTAACGAATTCATGATCTAACAAATTCTATTGCAACTATTAAGAGAGGGAATTATACCTTCTTAGTGATTCTCAAATACGTTTTAGACCCCTATTCTTAGATATGCATTCATGACCTATAGATTACATGTTCACCATATGTTTGACAAAATGACTATCATGGTTAAGCCTGGTTAGGTCAATTCCTTGATCAAATTTTGTATGAATTCATTTATCCTAATGTTATTTCTCATTCTAGAAATTCTCACTGAGTTATGGGCAGTGGTCTATAGGGTAGCTTGAAATGGTGTCTCAAAATCTAGAACCACACCCTCTAAACTAGATGTTTTCAGCCATTAACACACCCTTATAGGTTTATGTATGTAGCTAGATTCCTATAACTCTATGGAGGCCATATCATGCATACGATTATGGCACTAAGTGACTAAAAAGAAACTCTAGCTCAGGGTTTGGGCACTGGGAGTGGTTGTCCTGCCTTTGAGTGTCATGTGAACCCTTTAGGATGTCAATTTGTGGTTTGTAAGTTTTAGTTGTCAGTCCCACTTCCTTAATTGGATTTAGGAGGTCAGGTCATGTCATAGCTACTCTCGGCTCATGTTTACCCTAGAGAGCTGGTTAAAATGGGTAAATGTGGGAGGAGTGTGTTACAACCACCTTCATTAAGATCTTTGAATCTATATGTTTGAAACGCTCATCATCCAACTCCCATTCTTCCTATTCTATTTCATCTTGAATTAGTTTGGGGATAATATTTCAGTATCGCGATGTCAAGATATTTTGCTACATCTGAGACTGTGAACATCCTTACTCCCAGTAATAGGTTGTGCCACATCAAGCCCTAGCACTTTGATGGGGCATATTATTTTTTGAATTAAGAATATAAACCAAGACACCTACCAAACATGACCCCAAGGTGTTTATACAAGGTGTAATCCATTCATCCGGTTTGACAAAAGTATATAGATTTGAGCATCAAAAAAATAAAGCCATTGAATAAACATAGAAGAGGTGCATCTTTTATCACCAAAGAAACTTGAGGAGATGAAATAGGCTTAAAATATGGAGTGGAAATGGACCCTACTATAATTTCAGAGGAATAACTTTTCCAATATTGCTTAGAATTTGAAACCCCTAGAGGAAACGAAAATTTTTGAAGATGAACCCACAAAAAGGCAGAAAAAAAGAGAAGAAAAACTAAACCTTTCACCTTCTAAAGAGTAATAAAAAAATCATGCCATGCCTTGGGATGTTAGGAGTCTACCATTCCAAATTTATTACATTGGAGCTGAGCCACATGTAGAGTGATATAATAATTCATCATGTGCAAGGTCTTAATTTCTAATAGAGTTCCTTCTATCTACTCCTTTACCTAATGGCCCAATATATAGATTCTCTCTCTTGGAGAATGATAAAATAAAACACTAGATTCATGCATTTAGCCAAAAATGCCACATTCGATTGAGATCCTCACCTTGTGGGATCCAAATTGTGTGGGTAGAGAAAAAGGATGGGACATGGAAACTCTATATTGATTATAGGGCCCTAAAAAAACATTAAGAATAAATAGTTTGTCCCTAGAATTTATGATCTTCATAACCAACTTAAGGGTTCAAAATTCTTTAGAAATATTGTTTTTAAGTAAGGGTACCATTGAGTCCAATTGAACATAATGATCTATAGAAGAGAACAATCAATTCTAAAGAACGCCTTTTCAAGTCATTGGTCATGCCTTTTGGCTTGACTAGTGCACTAATAATGTCTTATGAGGATGATAGGTGATATCCTATGGTCATTAAAAAATACTTTTTCCTTGTGTATTTGGATGACTTCCTCATCCTCAATAGAGCCTGTGTGGAACATTTGTAGAACATTCAATAGGTATTTAGCATCCCTCAACAACACATGTTGTATGCCAATCTAGAGAAATGCTCATTTGGCATGCAAAGAAATAAATATTTGGGTTAAATTGGGGATGAATATGGGATGCATGTGGATCTACCAAGGATTTCATTCATTCAAGATTATCTAGCCTTATCTACTTTAACAAATCTCCATATCTTCTTGTGTCTTCCTAACTTTTACCAAAGGTTCATGTTGGGGTTGGCTCATATAGCTTGGCACTTAAGTCAAATAACCAAGGGTGGAGAAAAATAAAATTATTTCTAGTTTGATTCATAGAAAAATGAATTTAAGGATATAAAACATCACTTTCTCTTTACACCAATCCTCACCCTAGTAGACCTACAACAACCATTTGAGACTAAGATAGGTGCCTTTGACTATGTTATTTGTGTGGTGCTCACACAACAAGGACATATAGTGGTTTATCGTAGTGGAACACTTTATGATACTATCCAATGAGATCCCACCCATTACAAGGAGATGTACTCCATTGTGAAAGACTACCAAAAATGGAAGAATTATAGATTATACACTCTATAATTTATGTAGGCACAAGGAATGTTATAGAATGAATACCATAAAAAATGGTGCACATACTTGCAATAATTCCACTTGAAGATAAAAAATAAGAAGGGTAGCACCAATAAAGGTACAGGATATCTTAGCTAGTCCCTCTTTGTGGTGCTGACCATAATTCTTAACTCTTGTGGGCATGGGACCTATAGATTCTCACAATTATACCAAAGTGACTTTGAAATCGCTACCACATATAAGATGTTGATCATAGGAAAACAAGTTTCATACTTCCACCTCTAGGATACATTATTGTGCTACACATGCCATGTTTTTGTTACTTTAAGAAAGCACACCAAGTAAATATAGGAGGAACATTATAGTTGAGTGGAAAGGAACATTTGTGTGGAGAATATAGTAGAAATACTTCAAAAGTATTTTTACTGGAAAAAGCTTCGATAGAATGTCCAATGGTATATCAATTCATGCATTTCCTATGTCATTACTAAGCCAACCATCAAGAAGAAGGGGTTGTACACTCCACTATCTACCTTAGACAATCCTTGGGAGTTAGTCTCCATGGATTACATATAAGTGTTTCCATCCACCAAACATGGTAACGATTGTGTGTTTGTGGTTTTCATCTGATTCTCTAAGATGGTCATTTTAGCACTGTACAAAAAGAGTATCAAATATGAGGACACTACTAAAATCTTATTTCAGCATGTTTCAGTTCATTTTAGGCTACCTCAAACCATTATTTCAAATAGGGATAATATGTTCCTTAACACCTTTTGGTCCAACCTATGGTCTCTCATGGACACCGAGTTAACCAAATTGACTTCCTTTAATCCCCAATCAAATGGACAAACAAAATTGTTCAATGGGATAATTTTGCATATCATGTGCATGTACAACTCAAAGCATCCATGTACATGGGATGGAATCCTTCCAAACATTCAACATAGCTATAAAAAATCCCTCCACAACTCTATTAGTTACAATCCTTTTCAAGTGTTCTTTGGGTTCAAATCGTTGGGCCCAATTAATGCAGTTATTCTAATTACATCATCACTAGTAGAGACCTCCCTTTCTTAGGTCAAGGCATATAAGGTAGCCAAATTTGTTGAAAAAATATTATGTCTCCAAAAATAATTACATGATATCCTACAAAAATCCAATACCAAGCATCAACACTAATATGACGAGTATAGGGTCCAAGATAGGTTTTAGGTTGATTATATGGTGTGGCTACATTTACTGGAAGAGTGCCTATCATGTCCCCATAAGAATTTCAAATCACTCTGATGTGGGCCTTAGAAAATTGTAAATGTTGTGTGTGAAAATTATTTTGAATTAAGTACTCCCCCTTTCTTTGGATTGCACCCAATATTTAATTATAGCTACTTTGACCATAATTTTCCACCTCTTTTGGACACATTATAGATAGTTGAACAATTGGTCTCCATGTTGAGAAATGTAACTACTTTCAGTATTCACAATTGTTGTACTCATTTCAATATGTATCCCATGTAACAAACAAGGAAAAGAAAATAAAAATTATTATTGTTGAAGCATAGGATTCATGCTCATTATTGATGGCCTTTTAGGTAAGGTTGTGGTCTTCATCCTTCTAGTGTTTTTTAGATCTTAGGATTTATTGTCACGAATCAAAGGAGTCAACATCATTATGTTTATAAGACCCTTGTGGGAAATTTGTAACTGTAAAAATATTTTTTTTAGTCTAGAAAGTAGTGAAATCTACAAGAGTACATATTGCCTCTAGGATACTCAAGTCACCCTAAAGAAGGGAATCCAACCCTTTGATAAGGTTATATAAAGACTAGTCTAACTTCATTTGAAGATGCACTCACTCACAAGTATGATATACAAGAAAGAGTTTGATCTATAGCTGGGTAGCTACAAGAAAGAGAGTGAAGGTAAGAAGAAGGAAGAAGGACAAACTTTCTTGCTTTTCACTCTTTCTCTCTCACACATGCAAAAGTCTAGGGTTTATGGGTTGCAAGAAAAGGCAAACGTTGGAGGGAAAATTTGTTGTAGGACAAAGTGAAAAAACTTGTAGTTGTGAGGAAGGAAACTCTACCTAGACCTCCTTGAATTTAGGAAGATTCATATTGTTCTTGGATGGTCATAGAAAGAGGTTGTATTAGGGTTTCTTTAGGAGCTACAAGGCCAAATTTGTAGGTTGAAGTTGCAGGTTTAGTAGTAGTGTGGTATTTGGTAGATGGAAGTTAGCAGAACATATTTGAGCATGGTTTTAGAGCTAAGGAGAGCAAGGAAGGTAACATAAATGACACTAAAATAGTTGTTGATCAAGGGATAGGAATCTCTCAAGCCAAAAAAAAGAAGATTTTCTCTTGAAGGGATCTAGTTAAAGGATAGTTGGTAGAATACCCTTCTAATCTAGGGTTTCTATGTTGATGAAGATCAATACTTCATTGATATCATAAGGAGGGTATTGATCTCATAAAAATTAAGTCTTTTTCAAGGAATCAATCTTGGACGTTGTTGGTGGAGGAATCCCAAGGAACATTTTTTAAGGGCATCATCAAGATCTCACCAAATATCTTGAAGACATCAAGAGGGTTTGAGATATTATTAAAGTAAGTATCACACTATCTCATAGTGGTTGAATCTTCAAGTCATGTAGGTTATTTCTACAAGGATATCAATAAGCTCATTAGGGATTCAAACTATCTAGCATGGAAAAAAATGATTGACTTGATACTCACAGATAAATATGTAAAGGGATATGTTACTATAGAAGTTACTAAAACTAAGAAACATAAGACATAAGAACTAACAAGGTACAAGAAAGGGGGAGTAAGAGCTCAAAGTATCATAGTTGAATCAATAAAGGCTTCTCTTATTCTATTTGTGGAAAAATTGAATACTTTCAAGGCAATGTATGACAAGCTAGTGAATTTGTGCTTTTAAGTACAACAAGTCAAAATATGTCATTATCGAACAAACTTTATAGGGTGAAGAAATTGAAGAATGAGGATATGAAATCCTTCCTCATGATAGTCTCTTACCTAAGAGACCATTTGCAAGGACTTGGGTAACCAATTACTAACTCTGAGGGACCATATGTGTTGTATATGCATTTCCACCAGAATAGAGAAACTTTCATCAAGTGTCTACTTCAAGAAGGAATTAGCTTTATTTGATGAGTTGTAGGCACAATGCAATAGGAAGAATCAAGGATCAAGGTCAATAATGACATTGGATCAAATGAGTAGTCTCAAGGCTTTCTAGACCGACTCAAGAAGATAAAGAGAGGAAAGTTTCACAAGTCCAAGAAGAAATATATGTCCAACATGCAATTCTTCAAGTGAAATGAGTGTGGAAACTACAAGAGGGACTATCCAAATCATGAGACAAATAAGAGAAAGGATACAAGTGAATCTCGTGTTGCAGAAGTTGTAGGAGAGCCTGATAAGAAGCAAAATAAGGAATAATTGAAGGACATTTTATACTAAATGAAGGTTCACCAACTTCTAGGTTCTTTATGAATGTTGATTTCTCTTTATATGATATGTTTTGAATAAGTTTCATAGGATAGAAGGATATGATAGTACCATGTATGGAATGTATTAGGTTTCTTAGTAGAGATCATCTAAGATATAATGTTAGATGATTTTGCATAATATTAATACAAATTATGTTAGAGATTTCCATCTTTCTTAAATGAATCATTAAGATCCATGAAGGGACCATCATCTTTGAAATTCCCCAGGAAATCATTATGACAAGAATAGTATGTATTCTATGTAATGTGGAAACATACTTGTAAAAGGTGATGAAACGTTGCAATGGGTTAGGATACAATTTTTTTCTACTATAATATATATATATATATATATATATATATATATATATATATATATATATATATATATATATATAATTATACACACCACACACACACACACACACACATATATATATGGATTTAGGCATAGGAATGTATTTTTGAAAAGGAAACTTTAGATAAGATTCATATGTGCAAGAATCTTACAAAATTAACTTGGTTATAAATATATGCTTAAGTATTAATGACGATGGAAAATAATAGAATGTGACTTTAATTTAGAATGTATAGAAGATTGGGAGCTTCTCTAGAATATTTATATTGATTATCTACTATAATCTCTGGGAGAAAAGTTGTAACTTGGTAGTCAAGTTCATTTCTTGGGCACTCTTATGCATGAAGGAAATATCAATTGGAGATGGTTAACGTGGATGTTGATAGTATGAAACGGTCACCATGGTGAGGTAAGTATATTTCATTTATTATTTGGTTATCTAGATAATATATTATTTTTTCCTATTGGGAAAATAATATTATAGGAATACATGATGACAGTTGGGGTTAGTTCAATTATATGGATAAAGAATGTTGAGAATATCTGGTACGTATAAACTATAAATTCAAGATGAGTCCATCCTAGGATTAAAATGGTAGTTGTATGAGAATATAACCTAAAGTTCAAGGAATATCACTTTCATGATCAAATTGAAGACTGGGAAGGCTTAATGAAATGGCTTCATGATTGAAGAAGAAAGTGATGAGAAATTAAGATGACCTCGATCCCATCCCAACAACAAAAGTGTGGAAATGGATCCATGATACCTCACAAGGAGATAAGTGATGCAAAAGAAAGAGTGATCGATGTGGATATAAAGATCAAGTAGTAGACCCTCTTATGAAGAAAAGCAGTGAGGCTTGTGATGTTGGATTCCATTATTTGAAGGAAGAAATATCTTATGGTTTGAGAGGGAGAAAAAGGAGTCTTCATTAATAAGAAGTCAGGTTCCATTCTGATGATTAAGGGAGAATAGGGATGTACTCTTTGGTTGAGAGGTAGTGATTATGAAAATCACATGTGCATTTCCCTCTTTAGGTGATAAATGATGAAGGATCGGATAATCGTCTATGGTTTCCTTAAGGACATAACATTCATGGAAAGGAAAGGACTGACACTCTTTGAGGATAGGACAAGATTCCGAGAGAAGAGTGGTCGAACACGGCTGGTATTCTTTGAGGACTTAGGTATGGAGATCCAGATAATAATATTCCTAAAATGACATAGCTTGTGGAAATCCATATGGGGTATGCACCTTATAGAGGTATTTCATTATCACATATAAAACCTCTTAGCAAAATGATTTTGAATAAAAGAAGAGTTTGTATAGTTAGGCCTCAAGGACAATCTTGGTTACAATGATGATGCTTACATAATGGATTATCAATCTGACTCTTCTTGAGAACTCTTTAGTTTTAGAAATTATGTTGTAATGGTTTTACAATTATGAATACACCCCTATTTAAGAGGGAGTGTTGAGAAATGTAACTATTTTTGGTCTTCATAATTGTTGTACTCATTCAATATGTATCCTATGTAACAAATAAGAAAATCAAAATCAAAATTATTATTATTCAAGCACGACTTTCATGCTCATTACATATGGTATTTTAGGTAAAAGCATGTTATTCATGCTTCTAAATTTTGTAAGTCTTAGGATCTATTATCATGAGCCAAAGGAGTCAACATAATGTTTATAATACCCATTTGGAAAATCTGTAATTATAAAAAGAATTATTTTTTCATCTAAAAAGTCTTGGAATCTTCAAGAGTACAAGTTGGCACTAGGATTCTAAAGTCATCTGAAAGGATGAAATGTGACCCCCTAATAAGGCTATATAAAGAGAATTTTGTCTTCATTTGAAGACACACTTACTCACAAATTCGATCTACAAGAAAGAGTTTGATCTATAGATGGGTAGCTATAAAAAGGATAGAGAAGGTCATGAATAAGTTACATGGAGGGAATTTCCTATTTTTTTGGTTATTTCTCTCTTATGCGTGTGATGTTCTAGGGTTTCTAGGTTTTGTGAAGAGGCAAAAGTTGTAGGGTCGAGTTGCAATATGACAGAGTGAAAACACTTGTAGATGGGACAAAGGAAACACTATCTAGACCTCATTGACCTTAGGAAGAGCCTTCTTTCTATTTGAAGGCTACAGAAAGAGGTGTTAGGGATTCATCAGAAGCTACAATGTCAAAACTTTATGTCGAAGTTGTAGGGTGAGTTGCAATGTTGTAGTTGGCAAGTTGAAGTTGCAGTGTGTAGAAGGCTGGAGGCGATACAATAAGGACTTGAGGAAGGGATCGATTTGTACTTGAGAAGGACTTGGTGTAGGGATTGGGACTTTGTATCTCATTTGAAGTAGATTCTAAGAAGAGAAGATACTTTGGGTTTTCCCTTTGGAGGGGTTTTTCCTTGACTGAGAGCCTACATATGTGTCCTCTTTTGTTTTTGTTGTTTCTTGATATTGTTTTATGAAAATATATAACCAAAGAACATAAACAATATAACTAAGATTCACAAAAAAGTATCAAGGTTAAAGAAAATGCTTTTATTAAGCTATCACTTTCTCATTTTCTAACATGGTTTTAGAGCTAAGGTGAGTAAGGAAGGTAGCTAGAAGGACACTAGAAAGAATTGTTGATCCGGGGATATGAAGCTCGCAAGGCCTAGAAGAAGAATATTGTCTCTTGAAGGGACATGGTGTAGGCTCATCGGTAGAAGACCCTTCTAATCTAGGGTTTCTACATTGATGAAGATCAAAACTACATCCATCTCACAAGGAGGGTTTGATCTCGTAAAAGGGAAGTCTACTTGCATGGAATCAATATTGGAAGTTATTGGTGGAGGAATATTAGGGAACATATTTCAAGGGCATCATCAAGAACTTTCAAAAGAACTTGAAGACATCAATAAGGTTGGATATATTATTCAAGTAACACACTATCTCATAAAGGTTGAATCTTCAAGTCATGTAGGTTCTTTCTGCAATGGGACAAATAAGCTCATTAGAGCTTCAAACTATCTAGCATGGAATACAATGATTGACTTAATACTCATAGAGAAAGATGTATTGGGATATGTTATTAGAGAATTTACTAGACCTGATAAAGAAAAGACACAAGAACTAAAAAGGCACATGAAAGGGGAACTAAGAGATGAACAGATCATTGTTGACTCAATCAAGGATTTTGTTGATCCATTTATCGCAAACCAGAATAATTCTGAGAGAATGTATGACAAGATATAGAATCCATAATTTGTAAGTACAAGAGTTCAAAATATGTAACTATGGAACAAACTATAAAGAATAAATAAACTGAACGATTAGGATATGTCATCCATTCCTCATGAGAGTCTCTAAGCTATGAGACCATTTGTAAGGACTTGGGGAACCACTCGCTAATTTTGAGTTGACCATATGTGTTCTAAATGAATTACCACTAGAATGGAGAAAATTTCAACAAGTTTCTACTCCAAGAAGGATCAAATCCCTTTGATAAGTTTTGGGCACAATTCATACTGGAAGAATCAAGGATAAAGTTCAAGGATGACATTGCATCAAATGAGAAAAATCAAGCATTTCTAGCCTGAGTAAAGAAGATGAAGAGGAGAAAGTTTGGCAAGTCCAAGAAGAAATATGTGTCCAAGGTGTGATGTTAAAGTGCAAATAGTTTCGACACTACAAGAGGGATTTTCAAAATCATCAGAAAAATAACAGAAGGGATAGAAGTGAAGTTCATGTAGCCGAAGTAGTGGGAGAGCCTGAGAGAAAGGAAAAGAAAGAAGATGCGAAGGATATTTACTACTGATATAAGGCTCACTAACTTCTAGGTTCTTTATGAATGCTGATTTCTATTTATATCATATGTTTTTTCACAAGAATCATAGGATATAAGCTTATGATAGTAGCATGTATGGAATTTATTATGTTTCTTAGTAGAGATCATCAAGGATATAATGTTAGATCATTTTGCATAATATTCATCTAGATTATGCAATACTTTATCATCATAATTAAATGGAACATTATGATCCATGAAGGACCATCATCTTGGTAATTCTATGGGAAAAACATCATGACATGAATAGTATGTATTCTGTGTTATATGGAAACATACTCGTTAAAATGGATGAAAGGTTTCCATGGGTGAAGATACAATATTTTTGTGAGATATAGGTATATCTAGATGATTTGATGAAATAATAGGAATGTACATTGAAAAGTAAACTTTATATAAATTTCATATGTGCAAGGACCTTATGAAATGAAGATTTTTATAAGTATATGCTTAAGTACTAATGATGATGGAAAATAACAGAATGTGACTTACTTAAGAATATATAAAAGGTTGGGACTTTATCTAGAATATGTATTTGATATTGATTACCATCTAGTATAATCTCTAGAAGAAAAGTTGTAACTTGGTAAATAAGTTTGATCCTTGGGAACTCTGATGCATGAAGGAAATATCAAGTGGAGATGGCTAGTGCGGATGTTGATAGGTCGCTATTATGTGGCGAGTCTATTTCATTTATGGTTTTGTTATATAGCTAACATATTATTTTTGGTTACTGGGAAAAGAATATTGTAGAATTACATGATGGCAATTGAGAAAAGTTTAGTTGTATGGATGAAGAATGTTGAGAATGTTCAGTACCTAGAAACTGTAAAGTCAAGGTGAGTCCATCCTGGGATTGAAAGGGTAGATGTACGAGAAGATAAACTGAAGGTCAAGGAAGATCGCTTTCATTATCAATTTGAATATCGAGAAGGCTCAATGCAATGCTTTCATTATTTAAGAATAAAGTGATGAACAAGTAAGATGACCTAGATTTTGTCACAAGAATAAAAGAGTGGAAATGGTTCCATGATACTATGAAATAAAACCAATGGTACAAAATAAAGAGGGAGCCATTTGGCTATAAATATCAAGTAGATTATACTCTCATGAAGACAAGCAGTGAGCCTTGTGAAGTTGGTTACCATTATTGGAAGGAAAGAATCTCCTCTGCTTTGAGAGGGAGAAAAATAAGTCTTAGTGAATTGAGTAAGTTTTTATTATCAAGACTAAGGGAGAATATGTATGTACTCTCCGATTGGGATGGATTGATGATGAACATCATATGTGCATTCTCCTTTTCAAGTGATGAAGAGTGAATGATGGAGGATTGGATAAACATTTATAGTTTCCTTAAGGATATAACATCCATGAAATGGAAAGGACCGACACTCTTTGAGGATGGGACAAGAAGCTAAGAGAAGAGTGGTTGAAGAGGATTGATATTCTTTGAGGACTGAGGTATATAGACACAAGATAAGTGTAGTCCTAAAAGGACATACCTTGTGGATATTGAGATGGGACATGTACCTTAGAGAGGTATTGTTGTATCACACATAAAGTATCAGAGCTTAATGTTCTTGAATAAAAGATGGGATTGTTCACTTAGGCATCGGGGACAATGTTGGTTATACTGATTATGCTTACAATATGGCTTATCAATCCAAATCTTCTTGAGAACTCTTAAGTTTAAGATATGATGTTGTATTGGTTGTACAATAATGAATACCTCTGTATCTAAGGGTGAGCGTTGAGAAATGTAACTAGTTTTGGTCTTTATAATTGTTGTACTCATTTCAATATGTATCCTATGTAACAAACAAGAAAAAGAAAAAGAAAATTATTAATTTTAAAACATGGTTTTCATGATCATTATTGATGGCATTTTAGGTAAAAACATATTCTTTGTGCTTATAGGGTTTGTTAGGTCTTAGGATATATTTTTGTGATTTAAAGGAGTTAACATCATCTTTATATGACCCTTTTGGGAAGTTTATAATTGTAAAAATAATTGTTTTCGAGTATGTAACCTCTTGGAATCTCCAAGAGTACCACTCAGCCCTAGGATCCTCAAGCTGGACTAAAGGAGGGAATTTGACCACTTCAAAAGGCTATATAAAGATAATTTAGACTTCATTCGAAGACACACTCACTCACAAGTTCAATCTACAAGAAAGAGTTTGATATATCCTTGGGTAGAAACAAGATGGATAATGAAGGTCAAGAATAAGGAACAAGGATGAAATTGATTATTTTTGGGTTCTTTCTCTTGCACATGTGTGAATTTATATGGTCTTTGGGTAGTAGGAAGAGGCTGAAGTTGCAGGGCCAAGTTGCAGTACGAAGAAGTGAAAACACTTGTAGTTGCGAGGAAGGAAACTATGTCTAGACTTCAATTACCTTAGCAAGATTTGTATGGCTCTTGGAAGGTCCCAAAAATAGGCTATATTATGGTTTTAGAGCTATAATGTCAAATTTGGAAGTCGAAGTTGCAGTTCAAGTATCATTGTTGTAGTTGGAAGGTAGAACTTGTAGTGTGTAGCAGTTTGGAGAAAATATAAGGACTTGAGGAAGGGATGACTTGTTGTTGGAGAAGGACTTTCCCTAGGGATTAGGCATTTGTATCTCATTTAAAATAGATTTTAAGAAGAGAAGAGTTTCCAGGTTTTCCTCTTGGAGGGGTTTTACCATGGCTAAGAGCCTACATCTATGTCCTCTTTTACTATTGTTGTTTCTTGATATTGTTTGATGTATTTATCTAACTAAATAACACAACGAATATAACTAATATTCATAAGAAAGTATCAAGGTTAAAGAAAATAATTTTAATAAACTTCCACTTCATCATTTTATAAGATGGTTTTAGATTTAAGGTGAGGAAGGAATGTAGCTAGAAGGACACTAGAAAGCATTGTTGATCAAGAGATGAGAAGCATTCAAGGCATAAAAGAAGAAGATTGTCTCTTGAAGGGATCTAGTGAAATGGTTTTTGGTGGAAGACCCTTCTAATATATGGTTTCTACATTGATGAGGATAAAAACTACATCCATCTTGAAAGGAGGATATTTATGTAACAAAAAGGAATTTTATTTGCAAGGCATCAATATTTGAACTTGTTGGTGGAGGAATACTAGGGAACATCTTTCAAGGGCATCATCAAGAAATCTCCAGAGATCTTGAAGACATCAATAAGGTTGGATATACTATTCAAGTATCACACTATCTCATAGTGGCTGAATCTTGATTTAATGTAGGTACTTTTCATAAGGATAACAATAAGCTCATTGGGGCTTCAAACCATTTGGCATGGAATAAAAGGATTGTCTTAATATTCACAGAGCAAGATTTAATGGGATATATTATCAAAGAAGTTATTGAACCTAAGAAGACAAGACACAAGCCCTAGCAAGGTACAAGGAAGGAGAACTAAGAGCTCAAAGGATCATAGTTGAATCAATCAAGGATTATATTGTTCCATTTGTGGAAAACCCTCAAACTTCCAAGGCAATGTATGACAAGCTAATGAATTTGTACTCTATAAGTACAACAAGTGAAAATATGTCATTACGGAACAAACTATTAAGAATGAAGAAATCGAAGGATGAGGATATGAAATCCTTCCTCATGAGAGTGTATCAGCTAAGAGACCATTTGCAAGGAGTTTGGGAACCAATAGTTGATTCTAGGGTGACCATATGTGTTCTAAATGCATTTCCACCAAAATGGAACAACTTTGCAACAAGTGTATACTCTAAGAAGGGTTCAACTCCCTTTTTTGAGTTGTGGGCACAATGCATACTGGAAGAATCAAGGATTAAGGTCTAGGATGAAATTGGATGAGATGAGAAGTCTCAAGCCTTTCTAGCATTAGTCAAGAATATGAAGAGAGGAAATTTTTGCAAGTTCAAGAAGCAATACATGTCCAAGGTGAAATGCTACAATTGAAATGAGTTTGGAGACTACAAGAGGGACTGTCAAAATCAATAGAAGAATAAGAGAAATGATAGAAGTGAAGATCATGTAGCTAAAGTAGTAGAAGAGACTAAGAAGGAGGAAAAGAAGGATGAACTGAATGATGCTTATAGTTGAAAAAAGTTTCAGTGATTGTTAGGTTCTTTATGAATTTTTATTTCTCTCTATATGATATGTTTTCCATAAGCATCATAGGATAGAAGTGTATGATAGGAACATGTGTAGAATTTATTATGTTTCTTAGTAGAGATCATCTAGGATATAATGTTAGACCATTTTTCATAATATTCATCGAGATTATGTTAGATATTTTCATCTTGATTAAATGGATAATTATGATCCATTAAGGACCATCACAATGGAAATTCCCTAGGAAAAGAATCATGACAGGAATAGTATGTATTGTATGTAAAGTGGAAACGTATTGGTAAAAAGGGATAAAAGGTTTCAATGGGTCATGATACAATGTTTTTGTGAGATATATGAATATCTAGATGATTATATGAAATCATATGAATGTATGCTGATAAGTAAAATTTAGATAAGACTCATATGTGCAATAATGTTATGAAATGAATTTGGTTATAAAGATGTGCTTAAGTACTAACGATGATGGGAAAGAATAGAATGTGACTTACTTAAGAATGTATATAAAAATGGGACTTTCTCTAGAATATTTATTTGATATTTATTAACATCTAGTATAATCTATGGAAGAAAAGTTGTAACTTGGTAATCAAGTTCGATCCTTGGGAACTTTGATGAATGAATGAAATATCAAGTGGTTATGGTCAATGTGGATGTTGATAGTATGATAAGGTTTTCATGGTGAGGTAAGTCTATTTAAATTATAGTTTGCTTATCTAGCTAAAATATTATTTTTGGCTATGGAGAAAAGAATGCTGGTAGAATACATGATGATAGTTGGGGGAAGTTCAACTGTATGGATGAAGAATGTTGAGAATGTCTAGTACCTTACAGCTGTAAAGGAAAGATGAGTGATTCTTGGGATTGAAATGGTAGTTGTATGAGAAGATAAGCTAAAGGACAAGTAATATCACTTTCATGATCAGATTGAAGATTGGGAAGGCTCAATGCAATTCCTTCATGATTGAATAAGAAAGTGATTAATAAGTATGATGAATTGGATCCTATCACAATAACGAAAGAGTGGAAATGGCTCCATGATACCACCAAAGAAAAATAAGTGATGCAAAATAAAGAGCGATCCATGTGGAAATAAAGATCAAGTAGTTGATACTCTCATGAAGAGAAGGAATGAGGGTTGTGCTGTTAGATTCAATTATTGGAATGAGGGAATCTCCTTTGGTTTGAGAAGCAGCAAAAGGAGTCTCCGTGAATAAGGAGCAAGGTTCTATTATCAAGATTAAGGGAGAATAGGAATGTACTCTCTCATTGAGATGGAGTGATGATGAAATCACATGTTCATTCTCCTCTTCAGGTGATGAAGAGAGAATGACAAAGGATTGGATAAGAATATATGGTTTCCCTAAGGATGTGACATCCATGAAATGGAAAGGACTCACACTCTTTGAGGATGGGATAAGAATCCAAGAGAAGGGTGGTTGAAGAGGATCAATATTATTTGAGGACTAATGTATGGAGATCCAAGAAAATGATAGTCCTAAAAAGACATACCTTTTGGACATCTAGATGGGGTATGTACCTTAGAGAGTTAGTATGTTATCACACATAAAACCTTTGAGCATAATGCTCTTGAATAAATGAATGTATTGTCTAGTTAGGCCTTAGGGACAATATTGGTTATAATGATGATGATCACAATATGGCTTATCAATCTAGCTCTTCTTGAGAACTCTTCAGTTTGAGATATTGTAACATCCTTGGGGAAAATTCCATGTAATAAAAGTTAATAAAGGAAAAATAATAACCATGGTTGATGGGACATGTATTCCAAGCTGAATGTTGGGCAAAATCATAGTGATGGGGATCACTTGTGGTTGATTAAAGCCTTAGGAAATTGGCAAAGGTGTGGGAAAAGAAAAATGGCATTTTGGCACATTTATTTATGAAAATAA